>PVJH01029616.1:0-25808 GCA_004026705.1 Nesogale talazaci | reverse complement strand
AGGAGATCCCTGCTAATTCTGGGCTTTTTCCCTCTCCATATGAAGTTTGTGGTCAATTTTTCCAGTTCTCTGAAGAAGGTTGTTGGTATTTGGATTGGGATAGCATTGAACTTATAAAGTGCCCTGGGTAGGATAGACATCTTTATTATATTGAGTCTCCCAATCCATGAGCATGGGATGTTCCTCCATTTGTGGAGGTTGCTTTTCATTTCCTGTAGTAGGGTTTTGTAGTTTTCCTTGTATAGGTCTTTTGTTTTTTTTGGTCAGGTATATCCCTAGGTACTTCAATTTAGTCTTAGCTATTGTGAATGGAACTGCTTTCTTGATCTCCTCTTCTGTGGTCTTGTCAGATGTGTAGAGCAGACCAATCGACTTCTGTTTGTTGATCTAGTATCCTGCCACCCTTCCATATTCCTCTATCACTGATATACTCCGGATGTGGAGCTCTTGGGATTTGCAATGTAGAGGATCATCTACATTTCTTTTAACATGAGGAAGGCCAAGTGGATTTTGCCCTTTGGGTTTGCTAATTAAATTTCATTATAATACTTTTTCTTATAAGATTTTAAATTTGAAATATTCTGTCAAGCTCTTTTATCATTCCTTCTTTTTGCCTTAGCTGTGTTCAAGAACAAGTCTTAGAGCCTCCTCTGACATCCATGTTGGTCTTTTCCATGACTTTTCATTCGCTCATGTGTAATATCTTTGATACCATCCCACAGCCCCCCTTGTCTTCAGTCATTAGTATTCTTTGCATTATATCTGCTCTTCAAATTGTTTCTAATTCAGATATCCAAAGCCAGACCTTGCCTTTTGTGGACTAGCTGTAATTTCCTTCTTTTTCAACATGAATTTGTACATGAGCAATTGAGGATATTTTCTATGCTGCCTCTGGCCTTGTTCTGCCTGAAGGTATTGAACTTCTCTAACATCTTTTCACAAATATAATTGATTTGATTCCAGTATATATTCCAACCACCAAGGCCAAGATTACCACTTATGTTTTTGGAAAAATATATTTTCAATAAACAAGTCACTTATTTTACATGATTTTATCATGTCATATTTAGCATCTTTTATCTTTATCCCTAATTATATATTTCTCTTGCAGCAGCTACCAATCCTTGTTTCTAATTTATGCATTCCAATTATCAGTAACTTTTTGGGGGGGTGGGGGGCATCACTGCCTTTAGTGGTTGTGGGAGCTACACAGTGCTGCTCCTGAGAGTCACTGCTGGATTTGAACCACCAATCCCGCAGGCCACAGTCCCGCACTCAACCACTTACGCCATAGGTGCTCAGCCTGATCAGTAATTATTAATGCAGAACTTGGTAAAAAAAATCTTTGATTTCTTCATCCTTGGCATTAGTAATTGGTGGCAAATTTGCATAATAATACTTTTAACTAGTTTTCCTTACTAATATATGGATTTTTTCCTATATATAACCACAATGCACTTTAGAATAGATCTTGAAATGTTCTATTTAGTGATGAATATGGATGGCTTCATTACTCTTCAATTTGTCATTCCCTGCATTGTGGACCATACGATGATATAATTTGGTGTGGTCAATACTAGACCAATTCAATATACTATGCCTAGTTTTTTCAGCTTTACATGTTTTGTTGCATCTTCAATAACTTTCAATTTTCCTAAGTTTATACTTCACATATTATTAGTGGGTGTTTTCACCTGTTTCTTTTCATTTTGGCTAGTATCACAATCTGAACTGAAGGTCTGGAACAGTTGACTTCAGCTGCATCATACAGGTTGAATCAGCACGAAGTAGGCAGCTCTTCCAGTTTTGTTTCATAGACCTTACAACCTGAGGGCTCATCCTGAACACTATGTCCAACAATGATCTGCTGCTCTTACTAGTTTCACACAACTTTTGTTTTTTTTAGTATGTGTGCTGCTGAAGCAAGCACACAGCTTTATTTTTAAAGAAGCAGATTATTAGGTTTTTCTTTGTAGTCTGCTATAATCTGGAGATTCCACTGAAACTTGTCCACCATATATGATCTAAGAGGCATATGAAATACTAGTGGTATGCTGCTCAGCATAACAGGAACATACAAGCCACCACATTGTGACATGCATACAAGTGGAGCCCTGAAGTTCAAAACAAACAAACAAAAAATCCATTGCTAGAGAGTTGATTCTGCCTTATAGGGACCCCAGTGTTCCTGTAACTTGTAGAATTTTTTAGGTCAGTAAATCTTTACAAAAACTATCAAATATTTTTTCTGTGGAAAATATGGTATGGAAAGATTAAAAGACTTACCTTTTGGTTAGCACTTGCTTAACAATTACACGACCAGTTTCATTTATCAACACAGACTAGGATGTGACAAAACAATTTGATTTAATGCTCTAAATGCTTATATTTAATATAACATGCTAACTGTTGAATCATTATCTCACATGGCTTCTTCCACAAGTAGAGAACAAGGATTTAGCACACTAATATTTTAGAAACATAGTTCCCTCCATAGTTATGAGAGCTTTGTCATTAGACACTGTAGCAGAAATATACATTAAATTATTCAATATAACAACACTATTATCTTAGCACCAAGGTAATATTTATTTGGTTTGGACATCACTTGTAAGTGATCAGCAGTATATGTCCCCATTTTATGTAGTTTTTCTAATTTTACTATGCTTCTAATTTTACTACATATGTTAAACTTATCTTTCTTATTATCCATGCCTTCTTGGGTAGTTTTTGGGTTTTTTTTTAGTATATGTTGAATAACTTTTAAAAAGATCTGTTATTAAGTAGTCAGTAATAACTGATCCATATTTCAATCATCTTTATCAGGGGAAGAGGATATCTAGTTATTTTTGAAGTATTATCTTATTTTGATTTGTAACTTTTTGAGGAGTACAAAAGATATATTAGCTAAGATAGGTAGCAATGATAAGCTAGCTCTTTAAAATATTTTGAGTACCTAAAAACCACAATCTAGTCTAGTGTATGATTGCCAACCCTCCCTCCCACTCTTTTTTCCAGATACAAAAATAGTCTTATATTTAGCCATAACTATAAGTATATGCTAGATTCATAAGTTAGAACTGTAGAGGTTTTCTAAACCTTTGCTAGCAATATATCTGTTTCATTCTTAAGTATATGATTTGGTAACAAATGTTCAATTGGAAATTTGTCCTTGAGTGTAACAAAATTAGAATGAAAATTAATGAAATCAGAAGAAGTTGTCACATAACCCTCGTTATGTGCAT
Source organism: Nesogale talazaci (assembly GCA_004026705.1). Lineage (NCBI taxonomy): Eukaryota > Metazoa > Chordata > Mammalia > Afrosoricida > Tenrecidae > Nesogale > Nesogale talazaci. The sequence goes on along the minus strand of PVJH01029616.1, from coordinate 22,563 downwards.
TTACCTCCATTTTATCTAAAATAGAAGTCATTACCAATTAGTAAACTAATATCCACTAAGTGCTATACTAAAAGTGAGACTATGGTAATGAATCTTTGAAGATACTCCATTTCTCCCCTCCCTCTAAATTACACATGCCCAGACACCCACAGGGGGTTTTGGAGTTAGATTCATTAATTATTCACAGTTAATGTACAGAGTTGTTGTTTTTCTTGGATTCATTCATACTGCCTTTTTAAGGTTTCCTTTTCAAGAAACATATAAACTTAGCCAAATCTGTGCATATGTATGTGAATCAGCAAGTATTAACACATCACTAGGGTCTTTCTCTGATTCTTTAGAACCCTGGTAAGGTAGGTGTTGGCCTGAGAAGTGATAGTTCAAACTCAAAAGCCGTTCTCTGGAAGAAAGAGGACGCTGTGTGCTTCCTTATGAATTAACAGCCTGGGAACTCTGCATCAGCTCTTTAGACACTTGATGGACTTATAATCATTGGGTTGGAGTTCTGTTTGCTTCTCTTTTCCAGAGAACCTGGTGCTGTTCTCACCAGAAAGGACATTTGCGTTTCATAGCCAAAAATTACATTAGAAAGCATTATCTTACATCAAAGCATCATTTCCAAATGGGAGGCTCTGATCTAATTAATGGTGCAATGATATTCTGGACTGTATCTTTAGAAGCCAATATTTCTCTACAACTTTATTATTTGTAAAGATTCAAGATGCTTTCTGGATTTAAATGTTGCAAGACAATCTCTAGCAACTATAGCAGAATTACAAATGAAGCAGCTTTGTTAGAGACAACAAAGACTTGACTTGTGAAGACTATCAGTATTCCAAAGCAAAGTTGATTGCTCCTATCTTATTAAGTAGCACTGAGTAGACATTTAAGGATTTTTATACATTTTAATTCAGATGGTAACTTGATTTAAAACAGCATCGATTTTTTTCTAATTCTTTCTTAGTCATGTATATCATGCTAAATATCAAAATGAATTTGTAACTATTTGAGGTTATCTGCATATCAGGGTATTAAATTCTTGGAGAGTCTTTCTCTTCCCATATGGATTTTCATCAATATGCTATTACTTTAGCTTAAGTTTTAGCTTTATGGAATTAATACTCACTCTTTTCACCATATACCCCCCAATCATTAAACAATTAAACTTTTATCAAGGCAGAACAGCAAGAGATTCCATGTGTAATAATGAGGTCAGATACTCCCCAGCACAACCTGTTGGCTCATTTTGGAAATAGAAGGTCAGGCCAAATTATTTTTATTTTTTTATTTTTTGGGGGGGAGGGGGCATCACTGCCCTCCGGTGGTGGGAGTAGAAGGTCCAGCCCCACTGCTGGAATTGAACCTCCGTCCCAGTGGGCCACAGTCCCGCGCACAACCACTATGCCACCGGGGCTCAGCCCAGGCCAAATTATTTTTATGTGATCATGAACAATGTTTTAACAAGGGTGAATGGAGAAATGAGCACAAAAGGCAGTTCTAATGGAAAGTGAGATTGGAATAATCACCTTAACAAATATTGCTAATGCCTTGACCAGGTGCTATCTGACCTTGCTGTCAAAATAGGTGTATGTTAAGGTAGTGGCCCACAAACTGATGCTAGCAGCTATTTTCGGAATTAAGTAAGAAAAAATAACTTACCTTTTAGAATTTGGATCCTCCTCCTATAAGACTACATTATCATTGTGTTGGATTCTATCTAGTTTAATTGGTCCCAAAGTATGAAGAATGGGTAGGCAGGAAGAACGTCAAATGAAATGTGTAAATTTTAGCTCCATATTGAGCTCTGAAGTTAATGGAGACCTTCCCTGTTGATGTTTCCTAGGGCACAATATAAGATCGCGATACCAGGTCTTTAGTGTGAAGACACATCTGCTTTAAATTAGGAATCATTGGCAGTGACATCTGAGCTACGCAATTGGGACAGTTCAACAACTGCAGGTTGATTATGGAAATCAACGAGGAAGGAACATCAGAAGAAGGTCAGCACTTTCTTCCCACAGCCCAGGCAAATGCTACTGGGGACTTCCAGTTCACAAGTAAGTGTGTATGGTGTGCATGTGCCTGCATGTGTGCACAACTCCTCCAATGGCTTTCTGAAAACATAAACATATGAACTTCTAATACAAGAAGTGAAGTTAGCCAACTGCATTGTTTTCTTTTGCACTATTCATTTTGCTTGGGGGTGTCTGTGATATGTTTTTAATCCAGCATTTTAGAGAGAGAAAGAGACCAGAGTCCCATCAAATGGCTAAATAACAAATAGTATGTTAAAAATCCTTAAAATGTATTAAGATATTTATGAGTAATTTTCAAGTATGCCCTGATTAGCATTTGTATAATTGTATATTATACAATGAGGTTATTTACTATAAATTTTGTATATTTTATTTTTTAAACAGAAAGATATTTAAGTTGAAAGCATTAGGAGAAAAATGGTTACATTAGAAGATTAGGCCGTCCCTGACATATCAGCCAGTATTCAGTCACATAAACAGAGCCGGCCTGGAGAATAGGTCAAAGTTTGCATTTGAACATTAAAATCAGTTTTTGTGCTGCTCAAGTAATTAAAGTCTTTGAAACCATTGTATGTCTCCTCTCATGCTTAAAATTGTAGCACTTAGGTTTGATTGTTCATTATGAATTGTGTCTTTTGTTTCTTTTTAGAAGATTTCTTTTGCCCAATTATTTGACATTCGCAAACATATGCCTAACATTTTCATTTAATTTACATTACAAAAAACAATCTTTAGAAAATGGTATTAGTTAGATGTATTTTTGAGAAATTTGGTTGTCAGAAGTTTTAGCAGAGTTAATTGTTAATAACCTTTTAAAAAATTGGTCCCGTTTGAAATTCTCAAATACCTCCTTCATGATTGCCAGTCTAACCCCTCTTAGACAGTCTGAAAACTGTTAACCAGAGCATTATTAAAAGTCAGCATAAGTGGGGAGAAAAGGTTATTGTGAAAAAGAGCGTGAACTCCTCAAATTTGAAACAAAGGCATAAAACAAAACAAAAAGATCATTTTTATGCAGAAAGGTAGTTCAAGCAATGTGTTCATAATTAAATACCAGATAACCTAAACCCAGTACCACTGAATCACTTCTAACTCACAGCAATGCTGTATAGCATTTCCAGAACCTTTTCCACAGATGACAGCTTCATGAATTTCCTGCAGAGGGTCTGGCTGGTTTGAGCTTATGATTCTGACCTTAACACCTCAGTGCCCGTCCCACTAGGTACAAAAAGGGTTCATTAAAGGCACCAGCAAAAATGATTAATAAGAAAAAGATATTTAGAATATGTGTACATTCATTACCAAGTGGTTTACTTTTTCAAAATGAAAAATGTTACTTCTTTGATCTGACTGCCCATGTATGGTAATAGAGGGTAATCCATCCATACACGTCCAAGCTTCAGCCACTCTTGTTTGCACAGTCTCAGTATTACGTGTGGTTTTCAAGCAAACCCTGCCCCCATATTGCTTTCCTCAACTTGATCTTTCTGTTTTCTGGCTTTTATGTAGTGAACCCAGAGAAAATATTCACTCATCGCAAGCCCTTGGGTGTCAGTATAGAACTGTGAGCAATAAAGTTTTCAGTGGCTAATTATGTTGAAGTGCGTCACCAGGTCTTTCTTTGAAGATATAGCTCAGTGTATGCACACCTTTAACTTTTTGATTAGCAGCTGGTTGTGTGTGTTGTTTACACCCCCCAGGGAGTCTTTCTCTCCTCCAATACCATTGAGTCCATTCTGCCCTGTCATGGGCTCGTGCAGGGTTTGCTGCGATTTCTCATCTTTAGGGGGCAGGGAAGTTTATCACAGCTTATTTCGCCTGTTGCAGCGTGTTTGGTGGGTTTTGAAACATAATCTCGCAGGTCAATGTCTTCTCCACAGTTTTCCTGGGGTTCCTTTCCATCAGGTGTTACAATTTCCTGACATGTATTATCAGATTCACTTTGTCTTCCATGTAATCTAAATTTATTTAAATCATATAGCTGGAGTTATTAAAAATGTTTATGTTAATAAAGGAATGGAGATATTTAACAGAGCAGTCTTTGACTGTGACAATGACTTTGTTGATTTTTGTTTTGGTTAGTTTATATCTATAAGCTAGAATAATATTTACCATCATACAGCCCCCCATCTAAATAGGACCAAAGCTAAATCAAAGTCACTGCTATTGGGTTCATTCCAACTGACCGATCTCCAATAGAACTAAGCAGAACTGCCCCTGTGCGTTTCCCAGACTTCCGTTCTTGATGGAAGCAGAAAGATTCATCTTCCTCCCACAGATCACCCTACAGTTAGCTGCAGACCTTGTGGTTAGCGACTCAGCACTGAATACATACCTGAGCAGGGCGTTCCTTCCATCATAATGGCTCTTAGCTATGAATCAATGTAGTTTTAATATCGGTACACAGGAATAAGTTGTTGAGATGCTTTATTTGAAATACTCCTCTTCTATCTACATGGAATCCTGGTGGTATAGTGGGTGACAAGTTCGCATCTCACAAGCCACTTCACCAAATAAAGGTACTCTTTTCGATTTAGTCTCAGAAAGTCAAGAGAGGCCGTTCTACTCTTCCTTGTAGGGTCACTATGAATCAGAATTGATTCCATGGCAGTGAGTTTAGTTGTAGGAGAGTTTCCTCTATCTACATGCATATGAAAAGGCATACATAGCTGGAGAAATGTTGCCATACTTTTCATGACTTACAAAACCATATTCTACCTTTATGATTATGGAGAGAAATAGATCACTCAAATCTTTAGTCACATGCATTCTGCATCCAGGACTGACTGCATACATGTCTGATTTACCAACTATATTTGTTCTGCCAAACTAATAGATTTATTACTTATGATCAGTGTGTTAAACTGGATTCTCCAGAGAGAAACAAGAAAGAGCTTTATATTAAGAAGTAGTTATATATCAGGAAAACATCCCAGCCAGTCAAACACAAGTCTATAAGTCTGATACTAGTCCCTAAGTCCCTCTTCAGACTCACTCAGTTACATGCAATGATGAAGAGTGCTAGAAAATCACAGACTGGTGGGTGCAACGACACGTGGATCCAATGACGACTCTGTTAGCAACTAAGGTCAGCCTCAGGACAGTCAAGCAGAGAGAGTGGGAGGTTTGCAGTTTCCTCCATGAGAAAGTTATGCCCACAAGGAGACGCCATCAGGCTGCAACCTGATTGGCAGATTGAATACCACACCTATACTTTAATATATCATCAAGTTGGCATGAAATTATGTAATTGCCATAGTTATGATGAACCCTATTGCTGCTATGAACTGAAATATTTTTCATGATGAGTTAAATATTTTTAATCTGATTTTATCTCTTCTTTATAGATATTCAGAGGACTCCAGATGAACCACAGTTGGAATTTATCCTTGGTAAGTAACTCTATCTAATTTATATCAACACTATTAAAACAATGTGGTATGTATACTTACTTCTTACTTATCAGCTTGTTTGTGAACCAGAGGCCATGTGCTTCTGTGAAAACTGGAGAATGTGAAACAAAAAATGGAGAATAACCATAAGAGATCACAATGGGGAAGATGACCACATAATTATATAACTGCCAAATAATGTCACTGCATCGCTGCCAGCTACCCAAAATCATCACAATCATGAGAATCAGAGAAACTGACTCATACCATTATACCATATTTATCGGACCATAAGACATACCTGACTATAAGATGCACCAAGTTTTTGAGCAGAAAAACAAGAAAAAAATATTCTGAACCAAATAGTACCAGTACACTAAAATATTTATTAAAATAAAGCAAAATATTGTGATAATTAAAAGCATACACTCAACAGTGGTGTATCACTTTTATTAACAAATGAGATGAGGTGTGATCTGTGCTGATCATGTGACCTGACTGACATAGTCCAGGAGACAGGACTTCCTCCAAACACACAGGAATCCACAGCATGCAAAGCGCAGAGGACAGTAAGTGGGTGCATGGGATTATAAATAAATGATCTGGGGTATCACACCTTTGGATCATAATACACACCCTCATTTTCCCCCCACTTTGGGAGGGAAATGTGCATCCTATGGTCTGACAAATACAGTAATCAGTTACTATTGAAGTCATACCTCAGCATTCATTATTGCACAATGTAACATGGAAAACAGCAGGATATTTTCACTATTGTAACCAGAATGTTTGTAAGTGAGGAGGAGGTATAGTAATTTTCAACTTAGTGGTCTATTACCTCTTTCATTACTTTTTTTAGAAACATTTGCAAAAATGGATTTCTGAAGATGTATTAGGTAGGGTTCTCTAGAGAAACAAAACTAGGGCATGTATGATTATATACACCCATATATATGGATAAGTTTATATAGTGAAATATAACAGAAAATTAGTCCATATAGCAGTGCAGAACAGTTAGTAACCTGAAGGTTCTTCCAACTCATGTGGCCAAACTCACTAGCCCAAAGCCAAGGAAATGGACAGTTGGAATGTAAAGTGTCCAGGTACAGCAGAGGTCAGTAGCATAACATAGTGAAGCAGGTGGTGGTGGAGCTTCCCTGTGTCATGTTGCAAGTTGGCTGGCATTAGGGGTGGTGTTGGCCTCCAGACAGCAGGCATGGCAGGGTGATGTAGCACTGCGGAATGAAACAAAATGGCCTAGTGAAGTGGTCCTCCTTGGGACACAGTTGACTCAGCCAGATCAAGCATAGTACTGCATGACACACAAGAAACACAACGCATATTGAGGCAGGGCAGCTAGATCAGGCAGCACACTGGTCCGACCACCAGGGAAAGAGAGGGTTCCCCTCCAGAGAGTCACTTAGTTTGGTCACACCTGCAAAGGAGGGCATCAAGCTATGACATGATTGACATGATTAAACTCCACCCATATCTTCTTCTAGGTGTCAATTTGGCACCAAAAAACCTATCATAGCAAAATTTATCCTATGAAATAGGAGTTGTGTTCTCAATTTACAAGTACAGACTACTGTGCTTCTGAGTATGTCCTTTAGCTGCCTAAGAATATAGGGATCAAAGTATTATGTTTTAAAGTATCATAGATTAAGAAAATCATACATATAATTTGTTGAACCTTTAGTTTTTTTGTTATAATTATGGTTAAAGGCTATCATGAGTCAAGAATTCGATTTTTAATATTCATGGTTATTTAGATATAGACATGAATTGAACAATTAAAGAAACCTGTAGCTTAAAACAAAGAAAATGAAGTACACACAAGTATATATACACATATATTCATGTGTATATATATAAGGGAGTACCCTCCCACAAATGAAATTGTGCTGGGCTGAGCTTAGCTTTTTTAGTATGTATTTTCCCTGCTAGGCAAGCTGTGAGCAATACAATCTAAGTTAGTGCACTCAGTGCCCTTACCTGGGAATGTTCTCTCTAGTCACAGTGAATTTTTTCATAAATGCAGTTTCTCTTGAATCTTGTTTTTTTTTTTTTTTGTGGCGACTGATTTAAGAGAACAGTGTGCAGCAGTGAAATTTTATTTCCTGATCTGGGAAAAATGCAGAAATTATTGAACACCATTTGCAATGACAGCACTATGGGGAAAAAATCATGGAGAAGTGGTCCTCTCATTTCAAAAGGTGAAATGTGGATTGATGATAAAGCTGTTCTGAACATCCATCAACTTCCCGAACAGATGCAAATGTCAAGTCATAGTTTGGAGTTCATTTTACCAGGTCAGACTATTAATCAAGCTTTCTATTTAGAGGCTCTGAAAAGATTGTATTACAGTGTGCAACAACAACAAAAAAGGCCTAATTGGTGACAGGAGGGGGACTGGTTTTGCTAACAGGACAATGCACCTACTCACGCAGCCACATCACTGTGCCCATTTTTGTCACATGCCTCTCTTGCCCCATGCACCTGACTCAACTGGCCTTGCTCTGTGTGACTTCTTTTTTGTTTCCGTAAATGAAGTGGTACATGAAAGGACAGTGAATTGATGACATAGAAGGAGTGAAGGAAAAAACCAGGGTGGTGCTGTCAGCCATCCAAACAGATGAGTTTGAAAACATTTCCCCAAAATGGAATTTGACAAATGCATTTAATGAAAGTGATACAATTATTTTCTAAGAAAAATTTAAATACATAGCTTTGAAAAAAATGTGTTTTTGTTACCCCTTGTATATATGTATATGTGTACATATTTACCCCTAGAGATTTCTGAAGCATCATATAGCAAGAATTCATGCTCAGAAGGGGAACTGAGGAGCAAAAAGAGTTAGCCTGGTCTCTTTCTCACCTCCTGACTCATCGATTACAACTTTCTCTAATTGAGCTTTTATCTTTAGTTTTTTATTTTCAGAAGTTTTTTTGTTCTTCTGAAGGACTACTGAGAAGAGAAATTGTGTTCCATTGCATTTTCAAATGTAGCTAAACCCCAAAATTAAATATACTGCCACTTAGCTTGCCCCAGGTCATGTGTATACATATAGTGTTTGCTGCTCTAATCTTTATGGAAGTAGGTTGCCAGGCCTTTCTTCCATGCTGATGGGTGGGTTTGAATTAGTAAGTGACCCTGAAAACACAAATCAGTCTTCTTATGTGCTGCAAAAGGAAATATGAAGGCAGTGAAAAAATTAGAGTGGGATGCTATTAGGTAAACATTGTGGCTCCATAAACAAGAGCTAGCACAGGTAGGACACATGCTATCTTCTATTTCAATAAAAATATATCATCTTTAAATTCCTAATGATGCTATCATTTTCAAAGCTTAGTCAACCTCCGCAACAATGTTGTCATCACATATTTCTGTGTTTGAATCATGGGCTAGGAAGTTAGACTTTTAATTTAGCATCTTAAGTTTAGTATTATAGTGTTCATCTGGGAAGACATAGTCCCCAAACTTTGTTATGCTTCTTCACACTTTAAGGTCCTCAGCTAAATTGCTTCTGTTTTATTTCTTTAAACTGCTTTTTAAGTGACATTTTTAAAAGAAATATTTCTAGGATATTATTGTTAAATCCTTTTAGAATGCACTGTACATTTTTGTCACCCTCTTTGAATATTTTAATTTTATCAATTCTTCTTGTTGTTGATAGTGACCATTTAATCCATTTGAATGCTTTACAACCTCTTGTACAACAAAATGAAGCACTGCCCAATTCTGCACCACCTCTACAACGTTGTTATGTTTGCGCTTTTCGATGTAGCCACTATGTCTAAGGGTTGTAAAAGGAATGGGATGAGGGCTACATTTGAGCTTTCCTGCTGCCCAAGACTGATTGCCATCAGGCGGAGGTCAGACATACCTTAGGACTCCATCCATTTTTACCCTATTATGACACCAACCATCCTCCCCCTTACACCCTGCTTCTGTAGTTTGGTTTGAAAATTCATTGCTACAGCAAGACACAATTCACAGACCATGTTCATAATCACGAGATTTATTCAGGAATTTAAGTGATTTCCAATCAGGTAAGGAATTCTAGGGATACAATTGCTCAGTTAGGATTGTTTATTCTCTACTGTGCCCAGATCCAAGCTTCTCTTTTGTCTCCACCTTTTGGCGTGGCCTCTGTTCTTTCAGGCAGTGTTTCACAACTCAGTTACAAGGCTACCAATAAAGGGCATGCCACTCTTCTAGAAGCCGCACCCTGAAAGGACTCAATTCCTGCTCATGGGTCAGCACACACAGTTCTCCCAAATAATTGCTAAGAATACCCTACACCACAAGCCCAGTTCTCTGCCCCAAACACTCACCATTACTTGTTCTATGGACAGAGAAGCCCAGTGCCCTGTCTCAAGGCAGGATTTCTAATTCTACTGATGCTCCCTTGCTGCTCCTCTGATGTCAAGGCTGCCTCTTGGATCCAGGACATCACAGGCGTCTGAGGCACCTTGCGTGGTTCTTGCTTGATGGTAGTAAAACCCCCCACTACTGGTGCTGGGATATCTGGTTTAATAATACTTAGTAGGATGGCAATCACAGTGAACTCTGTTCATAATCACTCAAGTCTGAATCATAGAATCCAATTAATATCTTCTCCCAAAGACATTTTTTTGTTACTGTTGTTGCCATGGAATCAATGCTGACTCATAGCAAATTGAAATCCCCGTGGATTTGCAAGACTGTAACTAGCTAATTGCTGGAGTAGAAAGCCCGATCTTTCTCCAGACTACCTGGTGGTTTCTAAACTGCCAATGGTGAAGCTCACATAATTGCTGTGGCACCTGAACTCCACCCATGCTGATACTATTATTTAAAGGAATGCGTTCTTCAGTTTATTCATTGTCTACCTTTCACATGAATAGGAGACGATTGAAAATACTGAGAGATCAGGTAGATCTTCGTCTTCAAAGTGCATTTTTTAATTTTAAAACTTTAAAAAAGATCTTTCACAGCAGATCTAACAAACACAATGTGCCATTTGATTTCTTGACAGATTCTTATGAACTATTGTATGGGCAGCTTCTAGTCATTTAATAAATAATAATGAAAGAATAATAAATTTCTAAGTATTTTATGATTATTTAAGAATATACATATTTATTTAAGCAGGAAGAAAACAGTGCCTTAAAACAAGAGCAAGTTTAGGAGAAAATAGAACTAAATTTCTGATATTTAGTCCTCTGTTCTTTGACAAAGTGTCTAAATAAATACACCAGTTCAATGATCCTACTTTTTAGTTGGGGAAAAGAATAATACTGATCATTTTGAGAGGTTTTATATTGATTGATAAGAATTATTTGCAGCATAAGACATTTTCTGCCTATGTGCTGCAATAGAATATATCATGCCGGAGGTGAGCCCAGATGCGAAGTTCGACAGAATTACAGAATAAAAGAAAAAATGACTCATAATACCATTATCCATAGTAAAGGAGATTAAGACCTGGGTTGTTCATTGGAAGGTTCAAGTCCATCCAGAGTCACCACAGACAGATGCAGCCTGGGAAAACTTAGGAGCAAGTCGACCCTGAGATGTGTGTGCTAAAGGAGCTAGAAACTCTGGGAAAGGAATGATATGGGGCAAAATTGATTGCACAGAAATGTCAAGTTCTACATTTTTCCCATTTCAAGAGTGCAGTGAGTGGATCCAAATGCCTACCTTCGATAGCCAATGAGGGAAATCCCATCATTATTTTGTGGCAACACAGGATCAGAATTTGTCAGTGAAAATCAAGAAAAGTCCTGGAATTCCTCTCCCGTTTATTATACAGAACACAATAGTCCTGGACACACCTTCTCCCCAAACCTTTGCCTTTGTTAAAGTGGTTAAGGCAGGTCAGTTTATCTCCAGGCATGAGAAGCACAGCATCCAGCAACTCAAAGAAGGACAGGGGTTAGCAAGGAAGCCTGAGCCGAGGAGGAGAAAGCACAACAAAGTCAGTGCCCCCAATCCTCTTAGCTGTCTGAAGAAAAAGAAAAAGTAAAAAAACAAGATGCAAAACCATCTTTTCCTTCTGGAGAGAAAAGAAAAAGAATCCGGAACAGAAAGCCCTCCAAAAAAGTATTTTCTGAAAAACAAAATACAGAAGGGTAACAACACCTGCAGATTCTTCAAAAAACTTTCAAATGTTTTTTTAAAAGGGTAATTTAAAGTTGTGCAAGTGTACAAGACAAACCTTATTGTCATAGAAGACAAACCTTATTCTTATAAAGTAGCATGGGCCCATAAGTCTGTGCCTACAATTATTTGTAAAATAAAGGGTTAATGGCTTCCGTTGTGAAAAAAAAAAAAAAGATTATGCTGAAGTTCCTGTGTTAGTCAGAGTAGACTAGAGAAACAAATTCATAGACATGCATATGGATGGTTTATATACAAGAGGAATAGAACATTGAGAAAGCATCCCAACCCAATCTAGTCCAAAGTCATAAGTCCAATATTAGCCCATATGTCTGATACCAGTCTAATAAAGTCTCCTTCCAACCCACAAAGCATGTACGATGACACCACGACAATCACAGGCAGAGTTTTGTGTCTGGAGGCAGTAGAAGCATCTCAGCACTCGCAGGAATCTCCATGTGGCTTCTCCGGCCCCAGAGGTTTGGTTCTATCAGGTCAAGCTCATGTGGCCTCTTCCCTGGCTCCTCCATTCTCCAGGAATCGGGATCGATCAGCAAGCTGTCATCTCATCTTATCAGTAGTTCGTCATCTTGGAGACAGAGTCAATCTCTTTTCTCCAATTAGGAAAAATATCGTGAGACTTCCCAGAATTCTCAGGAGAAAGCCATGCCCACACAGAGGCCTCATTGGCTATCTCCAGATTAACAGGACAGACTCCACCCCTACATCCCAATCATGAAATTGACATCAACTACATGATCGCCACAGTTCCTTCGCTACATCTTTATTTACGTACATGATAAGAGAGGTGCTTCAGCAATTGATCAATTTAATTGGTTAAAGAAAGCCTTGATAGTGAAGAATAAGCATATACTGAAAAAAGAAACCAGCATCAGATGTTCATTGTTAACTATATTTCTAATGCTTCAGTGCATCTAAATTAAATAATTCACCTCTACAAGTGTTCGCACACTCCTTTGATTAATTCACTGAAATCTATTGATAGCTCTTTCAAATTCTACAAAAAATCAATAATTAAAAACCTAAGAGAACATTGATTTTGCTTCTAGTTTAAGAAAATTGTTTTCATTTAAATGAAGCTGGCATTTAAGAAGTAGGCATTCTGGGCTGAGCCCTGGTGGCGTAGTGGTTGTGCGTGGGACTGCGGCCCACTGGGACGGAGGTTCAATTCCAGCAGTGGGGCTGGGCCTCCTACTCCCACCACCGGAGAGCAGTGATGCCAAAAAAACCAAAAACAAAAGAAGTTGGCATTCTTTAAAATTCTTAGTAAATTTCTTTCTAGGTAATGTGGAACATGTATTAAGAAGATTAATCTTTAAAAAAAATCTACTTAAAAAAAGTTATTCCATCTGCGTTTACTAATGCAGCTAAACTAGTTTACCTCTGATGCCTGCTATCATCTCTGTAGTCCATAAAATGTCTTTTAAATGTCTGTCATACTTTTATATGAACACATTATTCTATATACAAATAACACATACTAACACACATTAATTATGTAGGGGAGATTTATAGTTATATATTTTTATATGTCCTTTTGTTCTTTATTTGAAATTTTGAGGTCTTATTTTTGAAACATATTTGTACTATTTTATGATTGATGTTCATCATGTGATATTAAATGTAGGGCAGGCTTTATATACATCAACAAATAAATATTAGGGTAGATTATTATTGGAATGTGGAGACATGAAAATTAAAGTGAAATTCTTTACCTGTTCAACCAAATTTTAATAGGAGGATCAGAAAAATAATTTAATACTTTAGATGACTTGTTGACCTCTGCAGTCTGTAGAACAGGGCAATGGGGCAAAACAATTGAGAAAGTTGGAGAGCAGAGAAATGATCTTGGTGACACACAGAGGCTTCCCTGGCAGTGTAGTGGTTATGAGTTATGCTGCTAACCACAAGGTCAACAGTTTGAAACCACCAGTCACTCTAAGGAAGAAAGACAAAGTTTTCTACACTCATAAAGAGTTACAGCCTTGGAAGCCCTCAGGGGTAGTTTTACCCTGTTCTGTAGGGTAGCATCAGATTGTAGGCATCGACTTGTCTATAGTGAGTTTGTTTGAGATTTATTTTGAGATGTCCAAAGGGGCTTATGCAGTATGTTGATACTGATTAGGAAAGTGTCCAGGCGAAACCTAAGCCTCAGTTCACTGTCTTAGCTGTCTATTATAGGTATTTAACCAATACATAATAAGCTTCAGGCAATAGAAATAATGGGCTCATGGGTAGTAAATCAGGATACTAGTTTGGCCAGGCATGAAACCAAATGACAAACTGCTCTGGTCTCCAGATAAAAAGAGTCACAGGGGAAATGGCAACATTATAAGGGACCATTTACTTGACTACTGCAATGCCGAGGTCAGAGCAGGATGACTTGCAGGACAGAATATATGCTGAGCCAGACAAATGCTATGCCGATGGCTTTTTCTATTCTTTTCTCTTGCTTACTTTTACCTAATGCCCCAGCTATGTGGGTGACAAGGCGATGTGATTGAGAGCTGATCAGTGAATAAAAGAGGAGGAAAACATGAGATTGAGAGCCATTATATTATAGCAAGCTGCATTTACAAAAGTCACTCATGTTATCATCTGTGAAGAGAAAATAGAAGTGGTATTCTCTTTAAATTGAATTCTTGATTCACCTACTTCCTAGTTCTTTGGGAATAAAGGTTTTATAGAAAAATGGAAGCATTTATAGAAAAATCAAGAACTCACAATACTTTATCAGAAATTATGCTCACATTCACTCTGAAAATTATGTCAATTTTGTTATACATGATAGAACTATAGACATAGTGGACAAAGTGTAGTGGCCCACCTACAGAAACCATTTTCCCTATGGAAATGTAGGGTTAGGGGAGGGGGGCAGGGATCTGTGCGTATACAACTCACTGCATCCCTATACCAGAATAAATGGTCATTACTCATGTATAGTTTAAAGATTAAAACACAGATTGATCACAGAATAATGTGATAGTACAATGTCTAACTGCTGTCAGGTAGGTGACAGCAGTTATGAGAGTGAATTTTAATAAAGAAATATTTTGGGGTCAATTGTTAAAGCTTTGTCTTTTCCTGTAGAGTGTTGACTTTAAATATTTTGTTTGAACACACTGTGTGCTGATCTTGAGTTCAGCCTATAAGTAAGAAAGTCAGACTAATTGATGTTGAGCCAATGCTGATCTACGACAACTCCCTGTGTTACAGAGAGTTGTAGCCTGTGTTGTAGCCTGGTTCTAAACACAAGCAGATAGCCAGACCCTTTATTATAGCATCCCTGTGGGGTTTTGAACCACCAATCTTTAGATATCTATTCACCTTTAGATTTCTATTCTGTTTGCACTACCCAGATACTGTGGATTTGAGATATGGAACTATTTCTTATAGCCCAGTTAGGACAAAAATTATGTAATCCTATGACCATATATCCATGTTCAGTATTTGGAAATGTATTAAAGTGTGATAAAAATGTGCTCTGATGGGTAAACCATCAAATAAAAATCAAAAAACAAAAAACACCAATCCCATCTTGTTACAGACATAGCCTTTACTGCTTGCAAAGACCTTCATTAACATGCATGTCAGATCGCTTCAGACTGTATGAGTTGCTATAAATCAGACATTGTTTTATATGTTTCTTTGAAAGAAAAATGTCTTAGAGGCCAAACTTACCAATTCTCTACCATGTTCACACTTCTTCTTTTCTGCTGGTCTGTGTTCTATAAATGATTATACAGTTCAGAGTTTTTTTAATGCTCTAGGGGAGAATTGAAGATTTTATCACATCTTCAGTATTTTCACTCTTCCCATGGTATGCTCACAAGCTTATGAAAATAACAAGTGCAGAGGTATATTTTTGTATTTAATCTTTTGATAAACATATTTCTTCTTTATATAAGCTGCAGGGTGAGTTGAGCAACAGGCAAATTAATTGCTTACAGTAGGAAGAGCTCTGGCTTTTCTATGTACTTGCCACATTACTGAGGAGCAATAATTACTTCCAGAGTAGTTCTGGAAGTCTAGTGACTTACGTGCTGCCCTGTTAATGGAGAGGGTAGCGGTTCTGATGCCACTCTGTGGAAGAAAGTCTAGGCTTTCTACTACTGTAAAGTGTTACTTTATTGGAAACCTGCCTGGGCAGTTCAATCTTGTCCTACAAGGTCAACTTGATATTAGTAAGTTTGAGGATTTTTGTTGTTCATTTGTTGGTTTATTTTGTGTTTTAGCTTTTTGGCTGATTCATGTCTTATTGCTATAGTGTGCTAGATCTGCTATCACAAACACCGCACATGCATAGTTTTACCAATTGAAGTCTTATTTTCTCAGTTTAGAAGGTCAGGATTCAGGGTACTTACTTTAGCCAAGGCTTATTATTTTTTTATGAAAAGATCATTTTATTGGGGGATCTTGCAGCTCTTATCAATTGAACAAGCAATATTTGTGCATACGTTGTCATCATTTTCTCAATATTTACTTTCTATTGAGCCTGCCCCCCCCTTTCACGATCCCTAGATAAGTTATGTCATTATTCTTTTCATATCTTACACCGACCGCTGACTTCCTTTCCCCATGGTTTCTGTTGTTCGTCCACTGCGGGTGGGAGGTGCTGGGTGGTTATGTGTTGATTGTTGTGATTCCCTCTTCCTCCTGCCTCTCCCAACCTTCCCCCTACCCTCCTAGAATCGCTATTCCCATTCCAATTTTTGGATTATGAGGGTCTTGAGCCCTTATTTTTTGTCTGTACCTTTATCTTATCTGGCTCTGGTCTACCCTGCAGTGAAAGACAGGACCTCGGTTGTGATAGTGAGGGGTGAGGAAATCTCAAGGAACCAGAGGATCATTGTGTTTTTCATCAGTACTACACTGTGCCCTGGTTGAATCATCCCTTCCTTGTGCCCCTTCTGTGAGGGGATGTTCCACTGACCACAGGTTTTGGGTCTCTAATCCAACCCCTCTCATTCTCAACAATATGTTTTATTGTTGTTGTTTGCTTTGGGTCTTTTGATGCTTGTTAACTGAACTTGTTGCCACCACATGATTGCACAAACTGGTATGATTCTTTCATGTGGGCATGTTGCTTCCCTGCTAGATGGCCGCTTGTTTAACTTCAAACATTTAAGACCCCAGATGTTATATCTTCTGTTAGGGCACCAGCCTCTTTCTTCACCACATTTACATATGCACCCATTGTGTCTTCAATGATTGTACCAGGGCAATGAGCATTACAGAATGCTCACAGAACAAAGTGTTCTTGCATTGAAGGAGGGCATGAGCAGAGGCCCAATCTCCAATAGAGGATGTCACTTAACCTACAGATGGGCTTTGGTTTCCCAATCTGTACTTCTCCTCATTTATAATGATATAACTTTTAGTTCTTTAATGCCTGATGCCTGATCCCTTTGACACCTTGAGGTCACACAGGATGGTCTGCTTCTTCCATGTGGACTTTTTTGCTTCTGAGCTAGGTGGCTTCTTGTTTACTTTTAGCCTTTAAGACCCCAGAGGCTATATTTTTTGATAGATGAGCACCATGTTCTCCTTTTCCAGAGACAGGTCTCTCCTTGTTATTCTAATTTCCAAGAGATATCCTGGGGTATACTTTCTCCCAAACACACACAGACACACACACATACACACACATTTCTTCTGTTGGTCAAATATACTTTCAATATTCTTTACCAACACATAATTCCAATGCATCATCTCTTCTCAAGACTTCATTATTCATTGTTATTCATTGTCTACCTTTCACATGCATACAAGACAATTGAAGAAAGCAAGGCATGAGTGAGTTATACCTTAGGCCTCAACTGACATCTTTGTTCTTTAACATTTTAAATGGGTCTTGTATAACAGGTTTGCCTAATATATTATCTGACTTTCTGACTCCTGCTTCCATGAAGTATTGATTGTAAACGGAGATTCTAGACCACTTAAATTTGTCTTTTTATCCTGATATGTATTTATCCAAAAAAATTTCCTTGTAGATATTTTTTATCTAAATATCCTTATGAACAAAGTTTACATATTTATGTGTTTTAGTTGTGAGGATTTTTGTTTTCTTATTAGAATTGTAATCAATTCTGAGGACTCTAATCTTTTTCTAAGTGATTTTTAAAAATTGTGAGTTAGGCAGCAGTTTAATTTCAGCCCACCAACGTTGCATTCAGCAGTTGAAACCACTCATCAATCCCACCAGTGTCCTACTCCACCTCCACTCCTGCACAGTTTGCACTCAACGTTACCTGTCAACACTGTAGTCCAGTGCTTCACTTTCCCTTCCTTGCCTCCCCACTTTATCAACCTCTGAAATTTGTTCCCCTCAGTATATATGTTAGTCTAGGTTTTCTAGAGTCATAATACCAGTGATACTCATATATGTATAAAAATAACATGTGAAGTAAGAATTTTATCTCAAGAAGGCATCCTAGCCCTGTCCAACTCAAAGCCTGATACTAAACAGAACTCTCTTTATACATAGTCACAGGCTGATGATGCAGAAAAGTGAAATGAGGAGAAAGCAAAAATATTACAGGCCAGTAAGTGCAGTCTTATTTGGTATTCATGGAACCAAAGTTGGTGATATGATGCCAATAGCTCTCCAAGATAGCATGCCACACAGGGTTACCCTACAGTATCACAGTGAGGAGGAAGGCAAAGGGCCAGAGAGAGAGAGACACACACATTCTCACTGAGTTTTATAAAAGGACCACGACACCAAGTGGGCATCAAGCTACCACCTGATTGATAGGTTCGACTCTATACCTACACTTTCACATAGGTTCAAGTTGTCATAAAATCTAGTTGCTACAATACGTAACTCTTTGTTTTTATTCCTATATCAAAGTCCCTGCCATCAAGCCAATGCCTACTCTTAGCAAAAATATAGGAGAGAGTAGAAAGAACTGTCACTATAAGTTTCCGAGATTATTAATGGGAGTAGAAATCCCCATCTTGCTTCCTCAGAGTGGCTGCTGGTTTTCATCTGCTGACCTTGTGGTTAGCAGGCTTACGGATGTGTAACCACTAGAGTTCCTATCCTTATAGTAGTGGCTTCATATAATATTTGTTATTTTGTGATTGCTAACTTCACTTAGCATTATGTTCTCTAAACTCATTCATTTCATAAGTTTCTTCATGGTTTTATGATTGTTATTTTAGCAATGCATAATATTTCATTGTGTGCATGTACCAAGTTTTCTTGATCCCTGTTTTTTTATTGTTGAGAATTTGATATGATTCCAAATTCTTACTATTATAAATAGTGCTGTGATGAAGTTGATAGTGCATGTGCTTGTTAGTCCTTTGGCTCTTATTTCTTTAGAAAATATATCCAGTAGAGGGATTGTTTAGATGGTATGAAAATTTATAGTTTCTGTGTTTTCTGGTTGTTGGTGTTTTTTTTTTGAGGTAGTGCTCTATTGTTTTCCATGATCTTTGTACATATTTAAAAACCAACCAGCAGTGTATGAGAATTCTAGTTTCTGCATATTCTCTAGTATTAATTGTTTTCTGTCTTTTGGTTATTTTTAAATTGAGTTGTCAGAGTCTGTGTAAGGTGATATTTCATCATTGTTTCTATTTGTATTTCCTGGATGTCTAATGATCATGGACATTTTTTCATATGTTAGTTAGCCATTTGGATATCATTTTTCATGAACTATCTGAAAAAGTTCAAGTTTCCAAAGATATTTTGGAAGCTGATATTCAACCTCACATCCAAAGAAAGTGCTGTTAGATTCTGAAGTTCTTGCTTTCAACCAATAACCAGTACTACCCTTACCTACTAACTTCATTCGTTCCCAGGAATTTCCAGGAAGCAGGGGATATAAGTAACTATAAGGTCACATAGATTATGGTAAGACCAAGTAAAAGCAGAAGTCAAGAACTATGAAAATGCTGGGTAGTTATTAAGTATAACAGTAACCTTGAAAACAGGAACTCAAAAGAAGTGGCTTTTGGACCAGTTCTTAGGGGATGGGTGGGATTTCAGTACGTTTCAAAGGAATACAGGAAATGATTTAGGCCAAGATTGTGTGAAATTTAAAATCTCAGAGCTTGTTTTCCAAAGGTAGTGCATTTAAAGTCGATTTACATCTCTCACTTTATTTCTTAAAGCTTTATTCTAAGAAAGGGCTCTAAGAATATTCTTGAAATTAAAAAAATTATTAGGAACTTGGTTTAAATTTGCAGATGAATATTAAACCATTGCTTTACTAGTAGCAAACTGTATTAAGGACCAAGGATAATTGAATTTTAGTGGCTATATGAAAGTGCCAGGTGAAACATAGGAGACTTTGTTCCTACCTAACTGAACACAGCAGATTGTAACCTTAATGCAGGGGTCCTCAAACTACGGCCCGCAGGCCACATGAAGCACACATTTATCTGGCCCACCAGGTGTTTTTGCCTCAGCTGCTGTCCTGCTTAGCAGCCGACTCATCCTGGGCCCGCAGTGAATTTGTTCATAGTTTTTTCTTGTTGCTGTTTTTAACTATATTCCTGCCCTCCAATGGTCTGAGGGACAATGAACTGACTCCCTGTTTAAAAAGTTTGAGGACCCCTGGCCGAGTGTGTTACCAACAATTTTCTGCCTTTGTCATCTACAGTTACAAGCTTCACTGTATGTCTCTCTTGGAAGCACTTAGGTTTTGGCAGCATTAAACAACCAGCAACAATTTTGAGAGCTGTGGTTATGCTTGGAACTGTGGGCCAGAAGGACAGTGGTTCAAAATCTCCTTCCTGCTCTGAAGGAGTAGGATGGAGCTTTCTAGTCCCGTGAAGGGTGTCAGGGTTAGGAACTCACAGGGATGTTCTACTTTGTCCTATAGAGTTTCTATGGATTGGGCTCAATGGCAACTAGTTTGGTTTTATATTTTTCATAATATCATTTATCAGTGGCACAACAACAAAATAGATAAATAAGAGAAATGAGTTTATATTTCAAACCTTAATTACCTACCTTCTACCATTTCTCTGTCAATGTATTTTAAGGAGGTGATGTGTGTGTTGCTTTGATGCTGAAAGCTACCTCACTAAGTATTTCCAATACCAGCAGGGTCTCCCAAAGTGAACAGATTGGAGCAGAGTTGCCAGAATAAGAGTAGAGTAGGGAGACAAATAGGCCATCAACTTCTGAAGGACTAACCACTGCAAACCATGTGAATAGCAACGAAACACTGTCTGATATGGTGCCAGAATATGAGCCCCTCAGATCAGAAGACATTTGAAATCTGACTATGGAGCAGCTGCATCCTTCAAGGAGAGTAGACCATACTGACATAGATGGAGGAAAGTTTTGGGACCTTCATTTGCTGATTGAGCATGATTCACAATATGAACAAATAATGACAAATGATCATTAATTATCAGAACATGCAACACATGAAGTATGAATCTAGGAAAATTGGAAATTGTCAAAAGTGAAATATGAAATGACAATTTTGAGTCAGACAATCATGGGGAATGAAAAATTCTAGCAGAATAGTATCACATTCATCATAAAATAAATTTTTAAGATCTATCAAAAGGTTTTATGTTTGTGGTAGGATATTATCTATATCCCCTTAAGGAAGTCTATTTAATAGAACTATGATAAATAAATAGAACTATTGATAAATATTAATGGTTGCAATAGAAAGGTGGAAACAGAGGTTGAACAGTACTTGGAGAACATGGCCTGGGTAATAAAAATGAAGCTATGGATGAGCTAGTAGAGTTTTGTATGAACAATGGATTGTTCTTTGTAAATACCTATGTTCAAAAGCATAAATTATAAAGATTGTGACTGTACACATGGACCTTGCCAGATGGAATAGTCAGGGGTCAAATTGACTATATCTGTGGGAAGATGTGAAGGAGATGCTGAATACTACCAGCCAAAATGAGGCCAGTGGCTAATTGTAGAACAGATCATCAATTGCGCAAATGCAAGTCCAGGTTAAAATTGAAGAAAATGAAAACAAGTTAGTGAGAGTCAAAATATGATATTCTTGAATTTAAACCACCTGGATGTCAAGGATAGCTCAAAAACAGATTTGATACAATGAGCACTATTTATGCGAGGCCTGACAAAAAATGAGATGGCATTAACAACGTCATATATAAAGAAATCAAAAACCTGAATAAAAAATTGCAAAGAGTAGCATATTATGCAATATTTTAATGAAGTGTGAAAAGAATTGGAGTTTGAAAACCAAAAGGATAGAACATGTCCAGCATATATTAAGCAGGAAGAACTGAAGTAACAATTGATGTTTCAAGTTGCTTTACTGGAAGATGCTCTGGACAAAATATTGACTGATGCTGGAAGCATCAAAAGTTGATGGAAGGAATATACAGAGGCATTGTGCTAAGAAGAACTAGTTATTCAGCCCTTTCAAGAGACAGCACCTGATCAAGAATTGATGGTACTGAAGGCAGAGTAGAAGCCACAATGAGGTATTAAGGGAAGCCTGCCATCTAGAATTGACAGGATATCAATAGAAATGTCTCAACATACTGGTGAAGCATTGGAGAGTACAGGTCTATATCAAGAAATTTGGAAGAGGTACGTGGACAACTGACTCGAAGAGATCTGTATTTGAAAACATTCCAAAGAAAGGTGACTCAATAGAGTGTACAAAGTTTTGAACAATATCATTAATATCAAATGCAAGTAAAGTTTTGATGAGGATCCTTCAGCAACGATTGTGACAGCATCAACAAGAGACTATCAAAAATTTAAGTTGGACTCAGAAGATGATTTGAGAAGAGCAATATTGTGGACGCCATTACAAGATGGCGCCGGACCACGCCCGAGCCATGGCTTGAAAGTGGTAAACAGGATGTACCACGCCTGCGCAGTAGCTGCCCGTGACGCAATAGAGCCTCTGCACCTATCCTAAAGGGCCACGCCTATGAGCAGGGTATTTAAGTCCCAAGCTAAGCTTATTCCGGGTCTTCCTTCGCTGACCTCCTG
>PVJH01029615.1:0-25819 GCA_004026705.1 Nesogale talazaci | reverse complement strand
GTCTTCACATCAACCCCATGAATTTAAAGTGGCCTGAAGCTAAAAGAAAATCCCTGGTTTCCCCATTTTTCACTTAGCCTTAAAAAGCGTTTTTTAAGCAAATTGACCCAAAGTAAACCTTCTCTCTCTTATAACCCACACCTGATCCTTTACCAAATCTTCCCCATAATTTCTTCAATACAGTAGCTGAATCGACCAACGCATCTCCATGTCCATTACTCCCACGCTGCCTCCACTTACCTCTATTTCTCCCCTAGATCCACCTAGTTTCCTACTAGTCTCCATACCTCTTTTCTGGTCCCCCATCAATATCCTCCATATTGCAGTCACAGCAGTGTTCATACAAAGTCTACTCTTGTTAGTTAAAGTAGTAAAGGTAAACACTTAGAATGTTTGGACTTAGAATATTTGGACATGATCTTGCCTCGGCTGATTACCTAGCCTCAGTGTTCCTTATGAAGTCTCTATTTGCTCTAGCTGGGTGTTTGGCTGGGAAAGGCTCTTCTGTCTGCCCGGTCAACTTTCTCTATCAATGGACTATCAGCAGAATACCAGCTTTCGGAAGAGATTTACTCTGATCTACTACTGACTCAAAAGTAGCTACCTAGGCACTCGGAATCACATGATCTTGCTTCACTCTGCTACAAAGGCTTATCATCATCTCATCTTTTTCTTACTGGATTATAAACTTTACAAGATCGGAGGTTTGTTCTACCACTGTATCCCTGCTCCCCCTTCTGCCTCTCCATCTGACCTAAAATCAGGCGTGCCACATACAAGAGTCTAGTTGTTAAGTTAACTAATGAAGTCAGAAAACCAAAAGAATTCTTAGGTACTAAGAAGAGTCCAAGGGTTTGAATCTACTCAGTGGCTCTGTGGGAGAAAGACCCCTGATGTGCGGGAGAAAGACTGCTGATCTGCTGTTCTGTAAAGATTTCTGACAAGAAAACTCTATGGGACAGATCTTCAGTCACCTGGGGTCACTGGGGGTCAAAATGCATTCAAAGGCACCTAATAACAACCAACAAGATAGACCTGTCCGTGGTACTTGTATTAGCACAAAGTCTGTGAGGATGTACATACCTGTGTATGTACTTGCGTGTGTATGTGCATGTTTGCGTCTTAAAGTGTTTCTGTGTGCTGGGGGCTGTGCCTGAGTATTTGTGCACATATGCATGTGTGCTTGTTGTGTGTGTGTGTGTACCTGGTATACCTCTGTGTATAAGTGGCCATCTTGATTGATAGGCAGACTAGACAGCGCCCTAGAGAACACTCAGGGCCACAGGCACAGAGCTTCTTTTTCAATATTAATATTCTCTAGAAATCATTCTGCTTAAGTGGGCTCTTTTCTGTTGCCAGTATCCTGGGGGTTGTAGCAGCCGTCGTAGCCTCCTTTGAGTTATGGTCATTAGCCCATGTGCCTCCCAGCACTTGCTGACATCAACAAGAGGCAAGCAACTCATGGGAGGCCTTCAGAAAAAGAAAACTGAAGGATATGATTCGATGGAAGGTAGTTTGCCATGGAGGTGAACTTTCCTGGCTTTCTGCCTGGATTCCGGTGTGTCCCCCTTGTAGGTAGGATTAAGTGACACTGAAGAATGAGAGGGGAATGCAGAGAATCCTTCTACCCTTAATTGATTCCTTTAGAATGCAGAGAATGCGGGTGCTCTCCCATGTTGCTGAGTGCCACTCCTCCATGGTGTGGTTGCATGCCTTTATATCTCTTGGTTTCCTTCAGGGCTGGATCATGCCACCAGTAATTTAGAAGCACGAAAGGGCAGGTTTGTTCTGCCCTTGAATGGTTCTAAACAGTCACTCCTTTTAGTGAACTTACGCAAAGGACAGCCAGGGGACACATCTTGTGCTCTGTCACATGTCACCGCAATGGGAACCCTTCAGAGCAGTGCCTACATGTGGCCCAGGCCTATGGATCCTCCTCCCCTTAAGGCCCTCTTCCTTTCCTTACACTCTGATTTCTTCCCTCCCATCCTCAGACTTCACTACCTAGATGTCCCAGTCCCTTCTCTTTCTTGCAACTTCACCCTTCTCCTCCCTGCTAGATCATTCTTATCTATTTGGGAACATGTCATGTTCAAGCCTATTAAGTGGAATGAATAAGAAATCCCCTTCCTTTCACTTCATATGCCCTTTTCAGATCTTCTCAGTTGTGAGTTACCTTTCAGAGTCAGACAACTGGGGGTAATTTTCTACACCCACTGCTTCTAAACCATTCTGGGCTTTGTGCCCATCAAATCACATCCTGAACTTCTGCTCAGGTGAACAAAGGTCACGTGAACACTAAAGCTCCCAAACTCATTCACTGCTTAACTTGCTGGCAATTTATCTTCCTTTGGGAAAGCCACCTCCCACCCTCTCGGCATTACTTTCTCCTTTATGACCACTCTTTCTCAGACTTCTTGGTGACAATGCTAGGAATCCTTCTACCCTTGATTGATTTCTCTAGATTTAGATGCTCGCTCTGTGCTGCTGATGCCTAGATGAATAACTCTCACATCTTCTTCTGTCCTGTGTCTCTGATGGCCTACTTACTGGTGGTTAAACTCATAGGTTTGGGAGTTAGAGTCAGAGACCTTAGTTTTAATACTCATTTTTTATCTTACTTGCTGTGGGACCCTTATGCAGCATCTCTATGCCTCTATGGTTTTATAAAGAAGAAAGTCATGGTTGGTTCATAGGGTCTTTGCGATGATCAGTGAATGAAGACATTTAGAAAATTTGGTAGTAAGCATGGGCCCAATCATAAATTTGGAGATGGCAAATGACCAAATTTTAACATTGGTAAAGTGGGACACCATTGACCCAGGGGTAGGGGGGTATAGAGGAGGTATATTCCCTTCCTGTTCTCCCACCATTCCCTAGTTTGTTGTGTATTCTTTGCAAAAATTGGAACTTTTTAAAGACACTGTGGGATGCGGGAAAAGTTGTTTGAAATCGGGACTGTCCCGCCAAAAGTGGGATGTCTGGTCACTTTTGGACAGACAGGGTTTCATTCTGTTGTCACAGGGTCCCTGTAGGCCAGAATGGACTGAACTCTACTAACAAGTGTGATGGTTAAGGTGGCGAGTCAGCTTGACTGGGATATGTTTCTCAGTGGTTTGCACTTGGGCTGTAGTAAAGTGACCAGGTTTTAAGTGGGACACCATTGACCAGGGGGTGGGGAGAGGGCAGTTCTTGATTAAAAATGCAGTCAATATGGAGCAACAAAAATGTCCATAGAAAGCAAAAATAGTATTTTAATATATTTATTTTAATTTTAAAATGCCACAGGGCGTGGTTAAATTGTTAAAAAGCAGGACGTCTGGTGACTTTATTTTTATCACCAAATCTGATATAGTATGCTCACCTGGATGATGAGATCTTCAATGAGCAACCAATCAATTGAATGGGATTTTTCTCAGGGCTGGGCAATCTGCTTCCAATATGTGTGGACCCTCTGGCATAGGTTGCTAGCTTTTTGCCGAATCTGGATCCGACTTTTCATTTGACCTCCAGTTCTTTGGACGTGAGCCAGTGGCCTCCTTATGGTTTGCTGACTGGGACTCATCAGTTCCTCCTGTCTTACTTGTTGACCTTGGATTCATTTGCATCTGCAGGCAGCAGCCTATCACCTTCAACCTTGGTTGATCAACCCCTGCAGCTGAGTCAGAAGCAACATATTTGAAACCATTCAGGCTCTACCACTATGTGAACAATCTATCTGCGATAAATTTCTGTTTACATATTTATATAAGATTCACTGGTTTTGATTGGCTAGAGAACCCAGACTAACACTTATCGCTATTATTGGACCCATCTTTTGGATGCTTCCTGAGAATTCAGATTATCAGAATGTCTGATGATCTTCTAATCCAATACCGACTTACATTTGAAATTTCATCTAGGTGTCTCTCATTTGATTACCAAATATCATTGACCCTCCCTTTCCCTTAAACCCTCTGACTCTCTGCCTTAGGGTACTCTTACCATAAACTGGTCTAACTTCTCTCCCCCTGTGATTTCCTAATGGGTCTCCTTGCCCTCCCCCATCTTTTTTTCCAATTTACTTGTTAATATGTAACAACACATTAACACTGACATATAAGAATGACAATGACTAGCATAAAGGTGGTCAGTTCAAACCCACCCAGACTCTTCTTCAGACAGACCTGGTGATCTTCTGAAATGGTAGCTCTTTAAAAACCATCTGGTGCAATTCTACTCTGAACACTTGGCGTCATCATGAACCAGAATCAGAATGATGATAGCTAACAGCAACACCAACAAAGAGTGATTATTAAAAATGATATAGGATCGGGTTGAGCCCCGGTGGCGTAGTGGTTGTGCGCGGGACTGCGGCCCACTGGGGCGGAGGTTCAACTCCAGCAGTGGGGCTGGGCCTCCTACTCCCACCACCGGAGAGAGTGATGCCCCCCCCCCCAAAAAAAAAAAAAAGATATTGGATCATGTCACTTCTTGGTTCGAAATTCTTCATGGTTTCCCACTGAATTGAGAACATAATTAATATTCTCTTACTGATCAATAAGCCCATGTATGAGTGAACTTGTGTACAGATTGAGAAAATAGTTGAACAATAGTTAATTTTATTATAACGAGAATGAGAAATGGTTTTAGAGGGGGAGCCCAGGAATGTTGTAGTCAGACAGGTCAATTTCCAACATAATCATTATTCACATACTGTGAGGCTGAGCAGGTTGGCTGTTCACTTGCTTGGAAAATACCCTTTCTTTTTTGCTTCCAGTGTTATTGCTACATATGTATTATATTATATATAAATATGATAAATATTTATATATATCATATTTATATATAATATACTGTGGTTTATGTAATATACTACTGTGACTTGAGTGTAGACTTACAGAACAAATCGGTTGACTATTCAACAATTCATGTGATGTAAATTTTATATCATTGATTGCACATCCACAATGTAACATCAGTTATCCCTTTACCTCCAAGTTTCTATTCCTTCTTCTTTTCAAATCTTTGTGAATTTTTCCCATGGGTAAATCCTACTCTTTTGATATCAAATGGTTAATTATTCTAATCTGTACAAACCTCTCTACTAGTGTTTGGCAGGAGTGAGTGCATTTCAATATCTGATGGATTACTGTGGACCATAATTTCAGGGGTTCCATTAGTCTTTCTCCAGTCATAAGCCTAGTCATTGTTTATGCCTTTGGATTTTGTTCCATTCCCCTCTCTCTCTCCCCCATGGGGCTGTCTCCAGGATTTCCTCAGGCAAGCCCTCTTAGAACAGTTGGTTGGGATAGCCTAGCATCATCTTGCTCTTCTGATTTCAGGGTCAGGGGCAGTACTATTTGCTTCCTTTACCTATGTTCTGTTTTCTTCACTTTCTGCCGCACAGGGAGACACCAACAGTTCTACCTTGGGTGGTAAACGTGTCTAGCTACAAACTACTGTAAAGATTGCAGCCTCCATTCAAAGTCCCCCCAACGCCGAAGAAAGTGGTTCAGCCATTGTCTGCACTCTGGAGAAAATGAGGGCAGAAGTTCATAGATAGATCTACAAATCAGACTTGAAAATTCTTGATGTCTTCTTTATGGTCTCACATGGTGACATGGTGACATAGCCACCCATGATCAGATATGATGAGCTTAAAGCTTAAACTAAATTTACCTATGAGTTTTGATATTATAGTTTTCAGAAGTGCTTTTGTTATTTTACTGAAGGCAACATAGAAAAACACCGATTCTTGCTACACCTGTAAGTTAATAAATAATATGTCTTTCTTTATTCATGTGTGTGCATCAAGGGCTGCTATCCTATTTCTTCTCAGTATTAGCTAATGCAGGTTCACACTTGCTAAAGCACCTTTGCTTTAGAGAAAGTATAAATGCTGTTTGGCAATCCAAGGATTGCTCCATTTGATAATTCTTTTCACGGTGAATCATTTAGAAACCTAGATTTTGCTACATTATAATTTTCTATAATCAACAAAAGAAAAAGAAAGCTACCTAAACCTAAAGATGCAATGAATCCTGCAAGAGAGAAAATTCTTTCCACATTTCATTAAAATTTTAAATGCCACATTCTGCCTGTGTGTGTACATGTTCAACTTCCCTCCAATTTTTTCTTTTCTGCATTTATCTGAGACATGAAAGAGATTTCATAATAAAATTGCTATATAAATTATATAGTTAATCTATTATTAAAGATTAGAAGTACATGTCAAAAGTGTCTTAGGAATTATATCATATTTTACTTTGTATGTTTCTATTATGGGTCACTTGTCAGATATTTGAGCTACCTTACATGTGTAACTTCTCTTATATTTTGAAATGTCATAATTGGGGGGCTGTGCTTTTATGGTACATCTTTGTCACCACATATAGTTTGCTCTCATTTATGAGAGGGAATGGAGAAGTAAAAATAATTAAAACCAAGACCTGAAAATCAATAGTCATTTTAAAGTTCACTTACTTTGAATTTTAGATAACCCAAACTACAACCAAACACACTGTCATCTAGTTAATTTCAACTCATAATGACATAATGGGACAGAGTAGAACTATGCCTTCGGGTGCTGTCAGACACTAAATCTTTATTCGCTCAGACAATCTCATCTGCATTTGAACCAAGCTTCTGGTTAGCAGTCCACTGTTTAATACAGCATGTCCCCAGGACTCCTTATTTTTGACTGTAGAGCTAATAGAAGAAACATATTAAATCAGAAATATAGACATTCTGGCATATAAACTTAGACATTTATAGTCTTACTTATCATTTGACTCTTACTTATTTTTCTCTCTTGAGTTTATTGTAATCATCTTCACATTCAATCTAAATGTAGATTGGGATAATTGTTATGATTTGAAGACACAGGTGCAAGGGGTAATATCATCAATTAATTACATGTAATCCTACAGAAGGCAAGTTCTCTAGATGATAGTAAATAATTGTAACAGACTCTAACTAAATCCTCAGATTCTTTGCCAGTAAATCAAATTCTAGGGATGGTAGCCAAAGAAAACAGAAATTATGCTAAATTTATGAGATCTTCTAGGCTCCAGGTCTCTCATCCAGTATATTGTTGCTGGTTTGTTGTTGGTTTGTGATGGATTTATATAAAATAGAATGGAGTTTGGCTCTCTATTGCTGCTCCATCTTTAGACATCCATTTTCTAATTATCCTTGAATACTGTGCTCATGCTCACTTGGATGAAAAAATATATTTTTTTGTAGACACAGTAAGGCTGTATGATGGTATATGTGGCAGTCTTGTGTTTATGTTAATTTTATGATTGAAATGTAGGGGTGGAGGCTAGCCTGTTAATCTGGAGATATCCATTGAGTAGCCAATAAGGCTTCTATGTGGGCATGGCTTTCTCCTGAGACTTCTGGGAAATCTCACTATATTTTCCTCATGAAGATGAGAAGCTATTTTCCCCAGTGGTTGGGAGTTAGTCTCAGAGATGATGAATCATGCACAAGACAAGATGGCAGCATCTGAGAAGCTGGAGAGAACACATGGCTTTGCCCTGATGGAGCCAGACCTCTGAAACTGAGGCAGCCACATGGAGATCTCTGCCAGTGATGAGTTGCTTCTGCTGTTGATGGAGACTGAGCCCTGGAAGCGAGGAGCCATGTGAAGACCCCTGCCAACACCAGGGTTCTGCACCCACTGACCTGTGACTTTGTGAGTCAGAAGGAGACTTTATAGATTAATTTCGGGCACATGGGTTAATATCGGACTTATGACTTTGAATTGGACTGAGCTCAATGTCCTGTTCCTCTTGTATATAAACCATTTCCATATATCTATATGCATGTCTAAGAAATTTGTTCCTCTAGCCTACCCAGACTAACACAGTATATATGAGGGGGTACCCTCCAAAGTGGAATTTTTTCAATCCTATGTATTTATTTACCAAAAAACCTTCTCACCATCCAAGTATTCCCCATTACACTCAATACATTATTCCAATTTGTGAGTCCACTCAAGCTCATCTGTCTGAATGGCTGAGAGCACCTGCCACATTTTTTACTTCATTTCTTGCATGTCATCACATCACTGTCCTTCCATGTCCCTCTGCATTTGAGGAAATGAAAAGAAGCCACACAGAGCAAGATCAGATGAATCAGGTGCACGGGCCAAGAGAGGCATGCAATGTTTTGCCAAAAACAGGCAAACTGAGATGGCTGCATGAGTAGGTACATTGTCACAGTGCCAAAACTTCAGTCCTCTCTCCCATCTGCCACCAATCAGAACTTTTTTGGTCACCCACTTTTACCCAATCTTTTTAGAAGCTTTAAATAGAGTTTGATTGACAGCTTGACCTGGTGGATTGAATTCCACATGTATTATCCCCCTTCATATAGACAACAGCGAACAACAACAACAGAACCAAATGAGGAGCATCTCGATTTTTTTCTTTCATTTGACAAGGTTTTCATGGGCAAGGTGATGATGCTGTCTTCCACTGGCTTGGTGGATGTTTGGTTTCAGCGTCATAAGACTAGCACCATGTCTGGACCACAAGAGAGGTCTGCAGAGCTGGCCCTACTCCCAGTTATACAGAGAATAGCACTGAAGATACAGCTTGGGGAGAGGGTCCAGGACTGCTCAGAACACCTTGAGCCAACTGAAAGGGAAGGAGACAGACAGAGACAGAACCGCATCCTGGCCCACCAAGCCCCAAAGGTGATATTCCTGCCCTAAGCAGGTAATGCACATAGAGGACCATGAAACTGGTCAATCATAAGACATGGCATTCCCTCACTGACCCATAGTGCTATGGGGGACAACCCTGGAGATCCAGTGTAGGAATTGTGCCAGGTGTGAGACCCCCCCACTCCCACACATACAGACTAAACACAGCAATGAAATCCCTGAGAAATCCCAAAACTAAGCTTCAGGGTAAGACAATCCTGAGGAGAAAGCAATGGGACTGACAGTTCTGGGGGGGTGGGCAGGATAGAGGAGGAAATGGGGGAAAGGAGTAGGGGAACCAACCAAGCCAGGGACAAGGGAACAATAAGTGATCTAAAATCAAAGGCTAGGAGGGTACAGAATGCTTCGTGGGGTTTGATCACATGCAATGTAGCTGAGAGGAATTATTGAAAACCAATGAAGTTTGAACATGACAGTGGAACAAGAGGAAAGTAAAAGGAAATAGAGGAAAGAACTTGGTGGCAAAGGACATTTATAGAAGTCTAAATACAAGCAAGTACTTATGTAAATATATTTACATGTAATGATAAAAGACATAGGTCTATGTACATTTATATTATATATTAAGTATTAAGGTAGCATATGGACATTGGCCCTCTACTTAAGTACTCCCTCAATGTAAAAACACTTTGTTCTAATAACCCAGAATTCCATGATGTTCACTTTCTCGACATAATCACTGAAGACAAAATGGGTACATAAGCAAATGTGATGAAGAAAGCTGATGGTGCCCAGCTATTAGGAGATAAAGTGTCTGGGATCTTAAAGGCTTGAAGAAAAACAAGCAGCCATCTAGCAGGGAAGCAATAAAAGCTACGTGGAAGAAGGATGCCAACCCATGTGATCATGAGGTGTCCACAGGTTCAGGTATCAGGCATCAGAAGACCTCAAACAAACAATCATATCAATGCAAATGAGGGGAGGCAGGGAGAAACCAAAGTCCTTCTACAAACAGTTGTGCATCCCCTCCAAGAAGTGTCACAAGGAAGGGACGAATCAGCCAGGGTGCAGTATAGCACTGATGAAGCACGACAATGTTCCTCTAGTTCTTTAATGTTTCCCTCCATCCCACTATCATTACCCCACTTCTGCCTTACAAATGTGACTAGACAAGAGCATGTACACATGGAAACTCTTCACACATGGGATCCGGGACAGATAAACCTCTCAGAAAGAATAATGGGAGTAGCGATACCATGAGGGTAGGGAGAAAAGGAGAATAGATCACAATGGCTGACATAAAACCACTCCTGCCCCCACCCCCAGGGTGAGGAACAACAGGAACATGGAAAAAGGGAGACAGTGGACGATGTAGGATATGATAATAATAATTTATAATTTATTAAGAGTGCAAGAAGGTGGGATGGTAGGGGAGGGAGGAAAATTGAGCTGATATCAAGGGTTCAAATGGAAATAAATGTTTTGAAAAGATGATGGGCAACATATGTACTAATGTGCTTAGCACAATGGACATATGGATTGTTATAAGTGCTGTAAAAGCCGCCCCCCCCAAATGATTTTTTTAAAAGAATAGCATCATGTCTTGTCACTAAAATTGACCTTGGAAAAAAATTTCTGGGTCACTTTGGAGCTGTTCTTTCAAAGCAGGGGATGTTTCCATTAGACACGCATTTATCCTGGTAATTCAGAAGCTGGCACATGCATTTCATAGCAACCCTTCTTATTCCGAAATATCTCATTAAAATCATTGAATTGAGCTCCATGAGACCAGATATTTTCCCCATCTTTCAATGGTCTGCCATCCATCTTTGAGCACAAGTGCATGAATTTTGTTGACATTTTGGTTCATTTGGGAAGTTGATGGATGTCCAGTTGAGGTTTGTCATTAATTAATATTTTACCTTTTTTTGAAACAAGAACACCACTTGTACGCCTGAATTTTCCTACAGTGCTGTTCTTATAAATTGTGTTCAACACCACAGCCATTTCTGCATCGTTATTTCATAGCAGGAAACAAAATTTCACAGCTGTACCCTATTCTCTTAAATTGGTCATCACAACAAACATGGTTCAAGAGAAACTGCTCTTATAAAAAAAATTCACTGTACCCAGAGAGAACCTCCTCAAGTGATGCCACTGGATGCACTAACTTGGAGCGAGTTGCTCCATGCTCACCTAGTGGGAAAAATGTTTACAATGAAAGCTCCGCCCACAGAGCTTTTTTCCTTTTTGAGGGTGATATTCTTTGACTATGCTTCCTTTTTGAATCAATTGTATTTCATAATGACCCCATGCGCAACAGAATGAAATACTGCCTAGTCCTGCACTGTCCTCACAATTGTTTATATGTTTGAGTCCATTGTGGCCACCGTGTCAACCTATTTTGTCCAGAGACTTATGCTGTTTCAGTTACCCTCTACCAAGCATGATGTCCTTTTCCAGAGGCTGGTCTCTCGAGAACACATCCAAAATACATGAGACAAAGTCCGGCCATCCTTGATTTATCTGCAGGGTTTACTGTTGTATACTCCTACTTTTTCAAATCCAGAAATGAGATTTTTCCTCTTCTCATAAGACAATTTGACAAATATGAAATAGGATAAAAAGAAATTTCATTTTTTCATTGGACAAAATTTAGTAACTTATCATAATCTTCCATGGGGCTTGGCAATGGTAAATCACACACAATATTAATTTTCTCTTGCACTTAAATCATAATTGAGGCTTAAAATTTCATGTAAATCTGGTTTGAGACAGAGCAGGGACACTTGCAATGAATCACATGTTTACCTTTTAAGAAGGAGGACAGGAGAGATTGGAGTGGAAGGAAAAGACATATTATTAATAGGCCAGGGTTATTTGGGAACATAAAACAAGCAAATGATGAAAACCAAAGAAGAAGTTTTATAGCAAGTAGTTACATCCCAAGTACCATTTTAAAAGGTACATTAAATTTTCTACAGTTCTGTATAAATCAAATGTCTGTGTTTACACCTTTATTGAAGCTTCCTATTTTCTTAGAGACAAATAAAAACTACCAACAGCCAACTGAAAAATCTGGTATCCTTTTTGAGGATGGAAGAATCGAAGAATAGTTTAATGGCATCATTTAAATTGGAACTATTGAATTATGCTTTCATTTTGCCTTCCTGGATCTCTCTGCATCCTATTTAACAAGTAGCATTAAAGGCCAACAGGCACTTCACTGACATCCTCTGAAATCTTTGCCTGCAAGAATTTCAGGAAGGTACAAAAGACAATGAAGGGTGGCAATGGTGATTATTAACATTAATTCCAAAATATTTCTGTTCAGTTATTTCTAGCCTCCAGATGTAGATGATGGGCCAATTAGAGACTGCAGGCCATGGCTATAGCTCTGATCAGCAAAGCTTGAAAATTTCGGCACTCCTTGTACCAAAAGCAATGTGAGAGATGGTGGCTATGCCAACAAATAATTCTCCCAGTTACTGGACAATGAACTCGATAATGTAGGCGCCACAGCTAAGGAGTTGTTGGAAAAATCTTTATCAATTAGGACAGCAATAAACTTCTCAGGTGGGTTTCATTTTAAGTTAAATTGACCAATAGTCAATCAAGACACAGTTGTTAGCAGCTCACTTTCCAAGATTAGAAATAAAATTTAGACCAAACAAAATGAGAAGAAAAAAATCAATTGCCTTTGATTATGACATTGCAACAAACAGCACATGTAGAGCAAGGATTTTTTTCCTTCCCCAATTTCATTAATTTTTGTTTTTCTTCAAAAGGAGAGAGAGCATCAATATTTCTATGAAATAAAATTTGGGGCTGAGCCCCAGTGGCGTAGTGGTTGTGCGCGGGACTGCGGCCTACTGGGTTGGAGGTTCAATTCCAGCAGCAAGGCTGGGCCTCCTACTCCCACCACCAGAGGGCTGTGATGTCCAAAAAAAACAAAAAGAAAGAAAGAGAAATAAAATTTGATCAGAGAACTACAAGGTGTAATCTTTAACATTAATAATATCTGATCCAAGAAAATAAAGACCCGTCATTTTCCAGTGTTGTTTCTTTCTTGAACTAAAATGTGGTGATACATTGTTTAGCACCAAAAAAAGAAAAGGAGAGAAAGAAAATTGAAAATCAAACCAAGCCATCAAATTAAATCAAAGAAATCCTATAGGACAGCCAAGAAGTACTCCTGTGAGCTTTGAGACTGCAAATATTTATTCTAGCAGAAAGCCACATGTATTTCCACTGAGCAGGAAGTGGCTTCAAACTGCTGACCTTGTGGTTAGCAGCTCAATGGGTAACTCATTATGTCACTAGGGCTCTTCCTAATCTTCAGATTGGCTGATGGTTTGGGACTACCTATTGTTCATTTAGCAGCTGAGTATTTTATTCATTGTATCACCTGGACTCTTAATGATTAACACTCAAACCAAACCAAACCAAACCAAACTCACTGCCTGGAGTCAATTTAGACTCATAGTGACTCTATCGGCCAGGGTTTGGGCCTGTGAGTTTCCTAGACTTTAACTCTTTACAGGATTAGAATGCCTTGTCATTCTCTCACAGGGAAGCTGATAGTCTTGAACTACTGGCCTTGTGGTTACTAGCCCAATTCACAACCGCAAAGCCACCACCTCACAATATCAATCAAAAGCACTTGCTGTTGATTCCGACTCAGGGAGACCCTATTTTTGTGAGAGCAGGACTATGCTTCATATTCCAGGACTGCTATGTTGGAAGCTGACGCTTCAGCCTTTCTGGACAGATCTTGACCCACCAAACTTGCTTAGTAACCAAGGGCACTAACCAGCTGTACCACCCAGGGACATACCATTAGTATAGATCTTGGCATAGAGTTAGAATTCAGGGAATGCTAACAGTTACTTTTGCTGCCATTATTATTTTTATTTATTAATTATTTCAGGGTTGTTCTATCACCCTTACTTAATGCTCACAATAAATCTGTGAAACTCTATATTGAAAAGGATATATACAGATTTTACTTCTGTAATGTTGGTTATCAACAATTTGATTAGTTTATCACCAGGTTGACTGGGGATAAGAATAATTTTCATGAGTTCAAATGGAACCCTTTCTAAAATGGCAAGGCTCCAGCCATCTTGGTTTTTAATAGTTTTGTATTCCAGTGTCTCTCCTTAGGAAATAATTTGATTTTTCTATCTCAATTCAAGCTCTTATATTGGCTTTCAACTCTCTTCCCTATTTCTCAGAGATGTTGCTTTTCTTGTGTGACAGAGAGGTGAACAGCTCTCCAAAGAGCTTATTAGTGCTTGGATATCTTTGTTTAAAAACCAATAATAAGAGGAAAACTCTGTAGCTGTAATGTATAGCTCACACAGGGGAGGAATCTGATAGAAATTAAATTTGCAGAGAGTAGTCTCTGAATCCAAATCTAAGGATGTCTTCCTGGGAGCCTGAAGTCTTGGTCAACCCTAGAAGCCTGTCTTTCCAGAGTTCTCTAACACTCATAGAGTTGGTTTTGACTTCTGGGTAATCCAGCAGACTCATTCTGTACAAGTAGCCACCTCGAACAACACTTTTAGTGAGGGCCCCCAACTACAGGCGTACCCTTCTTTCAACAGCTAACCTCTTTGCTGTCTCATTTTCTCAGATACTTGGCGGAATCAATTAGGTGAATTGAGGAGCTCTGGTAGTATGGTGGATTAAGCACTGGAGTGCTAACAGAAAGACTGGTAGTTGGAACCTGCTCTATGAAAGAAAGATGTAGCTATTCTGCTCTTTGAATAAAAGACAGGACAGTTCTACTCTGCCTTACAGGATCACTTGAGTTAGAATTAGCTGGGTGGAAAAAGGTTAAAGCACATGAACTAATTTGACTCATGGCATTAATATTCATAGCATTTTGTGCTGCTGCTCCTGAAAAATTATTTTGCTAGTTTTCTTCATATAATCAGAATCTAGGGCAGGGAGTGGATCTTGAGGACATATCAGCTTACTTCCATATTCGAGTCATGAACTGGAAATTCTGCTTCCTTTTAGGCTTTGTTTTCTATTATTTTTCCATAGAGGAGGGGTGTGTGTGCTTGTGGCAAGGTAGAAGAGGGGGGGATGCAGCATGGGAGAAGGATCACTGTCTATGTTTTTAAAGATGGGTTTAAAATAAGTAATATGTTTAGAATACACTCCAAGCAGCTCCTCCTCAGTCACCTTTTGAATGCCTTCCTACCTGAAAAGAAGCCTGGATAGCATAATGTCTGCTCATTGGATTTCGATCTATGAGGTCCACAGTTCGAAACCACCAGGCACTCTTCAGAAGAAAGCTTTAAGGGCTTCCTAGTCCCTTAAAGAGCTGCTGTCTGAGCAACCCCCAGCTACAGTTCTACCCTGTTCGACAGGTCATTATGAGTCAGAAGTGACTCAGTGGCAGTGCGTATGATATTTTGCTTGTTTTCCTGCCCAATATTCTGCTTCCCTTCATGAGGCCTTCCGCAAAAGGAACTGTGGTGCTGAAGAAGAATATTGAAAATACCAAAGGTCGGATAGATAGGCTCTGGAAGAAGCACAGCCAGAATGCTCCTGAGAGACAAAGATGGTAAAACTGTGTCGTACAAACTGCGGACATGCTATCAGGAGAGACCGGTCTCTGGAGAAGGGTATCGTGCTTGATAAAGTGGAGGGGCTGTGGAAAAGAGGAAGACGCTGGAGAATATGCATCGATGCTAATGCAACAAAGGGCTCAGGTATGGCAGCAATGATAAGGCTGGTGCAAGGGGGGCGTGGTTTCGTGCCTTGCTCTTAAGCTTGCTCCGCGTGGGAGCCTACTGCATAGCACCCAATAGCAACAAAATTTGGTAACTGGTTTGATGGGGAATCACTTGGCGCAAGCTCTTTTGGAGAGATTTCTTTAGGAGAGGAAACTAGAAAGCCGATGGTGAGTCCAGCAGGGGTATTCTTGCAACATGGAGGAGCAGTGTGAGGCAGAGAGGACTTTGACTTGGTTCCCGTCCCTAACTCTTTGAGAAGAACTTGGTCTGGATACTCACTCTCTGTTTCTGTAGCCATGATCACAGTTTCTGGAGCTTAGTGTGTAGGAGAGTCATATGTAGAAAGAATGATCCTTGCTAATTGATTTCCATGGAAAATCAAAGGAAGAAACTAGAGAAAGTCAGATAAATGGGGGGTAGAGCTAGAACTGAGAGGAGGAGAAAAGGCAAAGGACTCAAAGGTACAAGGTAGACCTGGTGTGATTTTCAACTGAAAATATTTTGGGTTGGGTAAATATGTTTATGTTTATTATAAGAATCAAACTTTCTTGTAAGTAAAAGCAAACACACATACAACCTCCCAAAGCCTCTTTTGGAGATGCTTTACTATCTTAAGCACAATCGAATGAGGCATATAGAATTTATAATTTCTTTTTTCATAATAAAGTGTGTCCATAGAGTCATGTTGAAAATTCTGATGACATTTATACAGTACAAAATAATAGCCATCCTTTTACCTGTGAGCTTGTAAAATGAACTCTTTACTGACTCTCTTGGGAAAACCAGATGTCCTTTGTTCTGGAACC
Organism: Nesogale talazaci; assembly: GCA_004026705.1. Lineage (NCBI taxonomy): Eukaryota > Metazoa > Chordata > Mammalia > Afrosoricida > Tenrecidae > Nesogale > Nesogale talazaci. Next base: position 9,605 of record PVJH01029615.1, on the reverse strand, counting down.
TGGAGGCTCATCTAGCTGATATCAAGACTGTCTTTTTGATCAGTGTTGCTGGCAAACTTTGACACAACTCCCTGGGGGCTATTTTCAAGCCAATGTTGTGACTAAATGGAAGGAACAGGGACTAGGAATCTCAGATGTGTTGGGCCATTCTATGTGCTGCAGGCTTGGAACCTCGATCAATCAAAGACTATGATGGAAAACAATTAATGGGGAAAAAACTGAGATTATGCACAAGAGAAATCATGCATATCATTAAAGTCACCCTCTCTCCTTGCTCTTGGTCCAATCCAATATATTAAGCAGATGCTATCAGTTTATGTGTACTAAAAATAAGTTAGAAATATATATAAGTGTATGTCTAAGCAGCGGCATTGAGTAGACTCTGATTCATGGTGATCAGTGTTTTCAGAGGCTGTGTTTTCTGAAGTCAGTTCTCAGTTCTTTCTTCAGAGGGACTTCTGGATGGAAAGACTGCCAACCTTTTGGTGAACCACCAAGTATGGTTACTATTAGTACTGTTTGTGAACTATGTATATTTATAGACTTGCATACAAGGAAGCTTCAAAAAGCTCATGGAAATTACCTTTATCCTTTAAATTCCAGTTTCCATGATCTTTCGGAAGCACCTTCTTATATACTTATAAGCATGCACATATAGACCCTGGTCAGAGAAGAGCCTTGAACTAAATATTTAACCGAATTCTGACAAGAGCTATCACCTTAAAGTTTTTCTGTGTTTAACACCGGGAGATATCACTAAGATGTAAAGGCAGGCACAATCACTGGTCAAAACCATGGGGTGCTCCCTCAAAAAACAGAGAAATTGAAATACCTTGTGACCCAGCAGCCTAACTCCTAGCACATAAGAGCAGTCATATGAACAGACAGGAGCACAACCATATTCATTCTTCACAAGGACAACGAGACAGAAACAACTTCAGTGTCCATCAACAGATGGCTCAACAAAACGTGGTCCTACCATACAATGTACAATGGGATACTACACAATGGAGAAGAATGGTGAGTCTGTGAAACACTTCCTAACATGAGTGAATCTGGAAGACTTTAGGCAGAGCAAAAGGAGTCAACCACACAAAAGTGAAGACTTCATGATAATACAGGTAAAAAAAAATGAAGGCAAAGTATGAATACAGAGAATGATTTTTTTTTTGGTGGGTTCCATGGGAAAGGCAGGGACCATCATTGACTATGTCAAATGCATGTGGTCATCCTTGTGCAAGTCAAGGAAGTGCACAATATGAGAGAGGTCAGTACAAGTTGACCAAGGTAAATAAAGACATTGTGAGGTAAGCAAGAATAGAGCACAACTATGGAAAACGCTGTAATGTGTACAAGCTTGCAACATTAGTAATCACAATAAAAAGCTATGAGAGTGAAGTGTGGGACCATGTGTGTGCACATGTAGGTAAACTTTGGGTATATATATATATATATGCAAGTTTGTATGTGATGTGTATATATATGTATATATATATTCATGCAATATAGGCATAGTTAGGGATATTTCAACACCTCATGGAAATTATTTACTGGGATTGAAGGCTTGAGACCATAGACTCATGGGATAACTAGGTCAATTGTCATAACTTAATTCCTAAAGAAAACATTGTGTCTCTGTCCAAGTTTGGGGAGTAGCATCTTGGGTGTTAAAATCTAGGGTTGCTCCCTGAGATTCAGCTATTTGTCTTTTCTCACATGGAGTGAAAAAGCGTGAGGGAAAAAAAAGAACCAAGACAGAAAAAAGTTTGTGGGACTAATGGCTCACATGTACCACAGTCTTTTCGTAGTCTGAGACCGGAAAAGTACATGACACCAGTTACTGCCACCAACCATTCTGACCAGAGAATCACTAGGAGATCTCAGTTAGGATGAGAGAACCATGTAAGGAAAACTCAACTTCTTTAAAAGAAGATCATGCTTATGAGACCAATAGAGATCAGAAAAATCCCTTGAGATTCTTATCATAACATGCCCCCGGAGTGTTCTCCCCCCACCCCACCCCCCGCCCCCGCCTCCTTTAACCTGGAACTGAAGACACTCTGAGAGGTCATGCTGATGGCAAATAGCAGATCACCTAAAAAAAAAATAGACCATAAAATTGGTGAGGAATGCACTCCTTGTCATGGAAAGTGGATGGATGGGAAAGGGGTGGGCAGGGTAGAGTGGTGACAATGAGGGCACATTACAGGTACTATAACCAGTGTCCTGAGACATTTGTGTAGAACCTGTTGAATGGGAATCTAATTTGATGTGATCTAATTAAATCTAACTTAATTTGATCACTTAACTCACAACAAAATTGGGGGAAGAAAAGACAACGAAGATGTCTAGGCTCCAAGGTCAGCTCATGCTTCTCCCTGGTGAGTCCCATGGGAATGGGGCCAGATGCACCACGAGCGAGTAAACTGGTCCACATGTTGCTGAGAGAACTCTATTAGAAAATATTATCTGAAAAATCACCAGATATTACAGAACTTTTCTTCATGACTAATGAAATCTTGAAGTGGATTTAAGTTTCCAGTTAGTAGCTGTGGAGTGTTCATTGCTAAGAATTTTTTAAAGGACTACTTTTGTCGGTCTGAATTTTAAAAATATACAAATGCACCCATTGAAGTTTCTGTCTATCTTCCAATTTGCTAGCAGAAAGTAATTGTCTAATCTGTTTAGGTTAGAGTTAAGCACTTGACCTAGAGAATCGTCAAATGCTTGGAGCTTATATGCATTTCAGGGTGTGATGGTTAATTTGGGGGTCAATAGTATGGCTTTGGTCAAACACTCCACAGTGTAATGTAATGTAATGCAGTCATCCACTTGAATTCATAGAGACACCACATGACAGACCATCATGGTCTCACAGGTTTATCATCTTTACTAGAGCAGAGTGTCCAGTAGTTTCTCCGTGGAGCGCCCATTTAGGTTCAAACTGCTATCCTTTTGGTTAGCGGCTCAGCTCTTAATGTTTGTATCACACGAGTTCCTGGTCTATAATGTAATCCAATGTAATGAAATTAATCAGAGAACAGGGAGTTCCCTTAGGATATTTTGTGCCTCTCCTGTGTAAGCAGATACTTTGGCTGAACTAGCCACTTCTCTGCTCCAAACTCTTTCCACCATCTGACCCATGGATGTTGGGACAGAATCTGCATTCTTCCATATGACCTGTGGACTTTGGACTTGAAATATCTCGGACAGATAAAACATCAAGGACTTCTTGGAAGAAGGAAGGCCAGAGAGCTCCTTAGAAACAAAGATGGCAAGGTTTCCTGGTACATACTTTGGATATGTTATCGGGAAAGGTCAGTCCCTAGAGAAGGACCTCGTGCTTGGTAAAGTGGAGGGGCAGCATAAAAGGGGAAGACCCTCAAGGAGATGGATGGACACTGTGCCTGCAATAGTGGCTCAGGCAGAGAAATGATTGTGAGGATGGCAAAGGCCTGGACAGCGTTTCCTTCTGCTGTGTGTGGGTTTGTTGTGGGTCAGAAGCTACTCAAGGGGACCTAACAGCATCAGTCCATTCAGTCGAGTGAAAGAACTCCTTGAAGAAAATCTTCCTTCTCTCTCCTTCTTATAATCACATATATATCCTAGGCTCTAGTACTCTGGAGAAAACTTCCTCAATATATATTTTATTTGCATGGTATGTCCATATTCCTAGATTGGGGGCTGGTAGGAAGTCTAAGAGAAAAGGGCCACATACAGTCAACCACATCATCCTGTTCAAGCATGCACATGATTTATTTAAGTATTCTCCAAAGGTCTATTTTTTTCCCCCAGCATAACGCAGATATTATGCTATCCTTGGAAATAAGATATATGGATTTCAAACAAAATTGTCAAAAACAAATGACCTTGGTTACTCCATATGGTACACAGAAATAATTACATTTCACTTACAATACAGATGCACTTAACACAGTCATCAATAATCATTCACCACCAACACAGTATATTTTAAAATCACCTAAAACACCAAAAAAGTTTTTTTTTCTTTTTCAAAATTCTAAAGAAATTAATAATCTGGGGAAAATGGTAAGTTTGAAAAGGAGGCAAAATTGTTAATTCAAATAATCTAACTGCCTTTCTTTTAAATTTCGAGGCCATGAAAAGAAAACTTCTCATCGGAACCAACACATGTAAGTATATTCCTGTATTGTAGTTTCCTTCGTCTAGTTTTAAAAGACTTTCAATAAATTCCATTCAAGAAGTTTCACTATACATTTGCTCTAGAAGCATAAAGTGACATGAGGCAGGTGTTAGTAATTGTTAATATTCGCACTGCTGGAAGATTAGTTAACCTTTAAAAAAGACATACGAATAATAAAGCCAGCTCTTCCCAAGAGATAGCTGAGTTAATTATACTTTCCATCAGCAAATGTTTATTGAGCAGCTACTGTGAGAACAGCACTGTTCTAGAAGCCATTCTAGAAATGGGAAGTAAGGATCATTTCTGGCTTTACTTTAAAATGCTTCAACTCATTTCTATTTTATGATTAAATGATAACACATTTAAAAATCCCTATCATAGAGGGATAAGTATTAATTCTTTCCATGTATGGAAGCTAAACTTTATTCCTCAACAGTGGTGGTTCGGAATGAACAAAACTTGCTGTTTGACTTAAAACTTTTTACAGTGTCACGTGCAGACATGTCTGCTGAAATCATTTTAGCGGTGAAAAGGCAAAAATTACTTCTCACTTAAATGTACACCAAGATCAAGTTGGCATCAGGGAAGTCCTGTCCTGCCATGCAGCAGAGCGAAGCGCTCCTCAGAACACACAGGGCCCTTTCTGAGAACAATGTCCCCTGCCTTGGAAGCCCATGTATTCACACCCCTATTGTTATGGAAAGCAATCCAGTTTGTCTCTGTATTTCAGTTCACAATAGTTATTCTCAAAATGTATCTGCGATCTAAAGCAAAATAAATAATGCATCAAGTGAGATTGTGGGATCATTGATCCAGTGATATGAGTCCCAGCCAACACTTTTCATGAGATAACTAGTGATATCTGGGCTTTTCTTTTCTTTAAAAGCACAGAAGTTAGAGATAATTTATAGATGTTGACTTCTGTTTGTTTGTTTTTTGCACCCCTTAAGTTTTGACAAGGGGACTGGTGATGGTAATCTACGTGCCAGATAAATTGTTGGAAAATACAAAAGTATGAAAGTCACTGGGACTCCAAAAGTGAGTCCAGGGGGATGACGAGAAAGCCAATAAAAAGGTCCTATAGAAATACAGGAACAGAGATTGCACTGTGGCACAGGGATACAGTGGACCAAATGAGGTTACTTTAAAATGTGATGGCACACTAGTCATTGGGGATTTAAAAAGGTACCTAAAACCTGGCCACCGCAGAATTATTTTCTATGGATGTGGCTGTTACTGTGTCTATGAAGATCCAGAAAGTACAATAACATCCAAAAAAATAATAAAAATCCTGATTCCTGATACAACAGGTGTACAATGAATTATTGCAGTTGTAACAGTACCTGGGTGCACGGTGGAAGGATCATTAATACTGAACAAGCCGAACACAGGAGCTTGACTAAGGAGCATCCCCAGGAGAAAGAGTGCAGTGCTACAAGGAGTTTATTTGCGCAGCCTGCCATAGGACATGAACAACCAGTGTGTTGGAAGTGCACAGGGATTCCCTCGCTCTACAGTGAAAGAGTTTATCATGCCTAGTCTGAAGACAACATAAGGAAACTGAGGTGACGAGTCCGAAGACTCTGGCATGCATTGTGACGGTGTTTCCTTCAGTCCGTACAAGTGTGCCGTATGTGTTTTTCCGTCTCTCTTTCTTTCTTTTTGAAGATGTAAGCATTTCATCATCGCCAATGTTCATGGTTTTAACAGGAAAAAATTTTATCAAAACGTTTTCCATGTTTTTTTTTGTTTTGTTTTGCATTCAACTGGAACATGATGTTCAAAGCTTTATTTTATTAAAAAAGAGTTCTGATCACAAGAAGCATCGAAAGTGGCATTTCCTTGTGCTCATTCACAAAGTCAAAGGACCACACGGTTTTCTGCTGTCTACCTGGTCGATCTTGGTCTAGAAATGCCATTTGGTCGCCTTAAGTCACACCCTCAAGGTTGCAAGCTATGTTCTTGCCTCCCCACCAACCTTCTTGCTTAGCCGGTGCAGAAAGTTGCTCGTTCCTTCTTTCTTGCGCGCATCAGGATGCCTTTCCCAGCCGGGAGCACATTTGCGTAGACTTGACTCCGACTGTCTTACAAAGCGGACACGCGGACGATATTCCCTCCCGAGTACTCAGGCGATTCTGGCCTGTCGTCTCCCTCGGGCGTGGTGACTGGAGGGGTAGGGATGCTTATTATTGCTGTAGTCACATAAGGTTGTTCACAGTTTAGTTTCACACACTCTTCCATTTTGGCATTTAAACTTGACCGGCTGATGAGAGGAAAGAAAACATAAAGACTTAAGTAGGTAAGTCTTCCTACTTTAAAAGCTGGTAGCCCCCACTCCCACCCCAAACACAACTGAAGAACATGATTCACTGTGGATAAGCAGTCTTTTTAAAGTCTAAGAGCAATTACCAGGCTTCACATGAAACACCAAACTGTGATCAGAAAGGTCCTGGTGGCACAGTGCTTAAGCACTTGGTTGCTAACTCAAAAATCCTGCGTTCACATCCATCTGCTGCTCCCATCTGTTAACCCTGGTAACCCTACAGGTCTTTGCTGACCTATGGGTTAGAATCGTCTGGGTGGCATTGAGTTTGGGTTGATTTGGTAAGGTGACCATTAATCAGGTCATTAGTATTAAATAGATGTAAATAGTTGACTAAACTTCTACACACACCCCTGCCCCCATCCAACAATAACAACCAAAACTACATGAAACAAAAACAAACACGTTGTCATCAAATTAATTCAGCGTAGGGGAGAGTATAACTGCCTCCATGGGATTCTTTAAAGGAGTAGAAAGTCTCATGTTTCACCCACAGGTTGACTGGCGATTTTGAACTGCTGACATTGCAGAAAAGCAGTCTCACCTTTAACCCACTCTGCCACTAGGGCTCTTTAAATCAAACATCTAGGTCCATTTGGTTCCATTAGTGTTATTTAAACAGAGAATATTCCACAAAAATGCAAGAAAAAGGACCACAAAACTATTAGAAAGCCAAGGCTGAGCAAAAAGTATCTTTCAGGCTGGATCTCAGGGGCTTTAGAAAGTCATTTTAAATGGGACAGTATATCTAAATCAGGCGTTCTTCACCTGTGGGTCATAACCCTTGTGGGGGTTGAACAACTCTTTCACAGGTATAAACTAAGACCATTGGAAAACACATATTTCCGATGGTCTTAGGAACTAAAACACTGATCCTCTATTCTCTCTAGGAGGATCCGCCCACATGCAGATACACCCACAAACAAGTACCTGGCATGAAGACTGTTACCCATTCTACACCATGCTTCAAAACAAAATTTCATTTATTTGTCATTAGAAATAAGTACTTCACAATATGTAGTTACATATTTGTGTTTGTGATTCATCACTATGCTTTAATTATGTTCAATTTACAACACTGAAAATGCATCCAACATAGCAGATGTTGACATGATGATTCATAACAGTAGTGAAATGGCAGTTATGAAGAAGCAACGAAAACAATTTTATGGTTGTGGGTCACCACAACACGAGGAACTGTATGAAAGGGTCACAGCATTAGAAAGGTTAAGAACCAGTGATCTAAATGCCAGGGGTTGAACTGTGCCCTCTGAAAATATGTGTGAAAATTCTCATGCCTATACCAATGGTTCTAATCCTAGTTGGATAGGAATTTTCTTTGTGATGTAAATTAGACCATCAGAAAACACATATTTCTGATGGTCTTAGGAACTGAATAAAGCATGAGTAAAATATGGTATGAGTAAATTTCTTTGGAAATTCCAAAAAGAACAGATTAAAGTAGCAAACCAGCATGAGGGGTGGGGAAAGACAGAAGCCCTGCGGTGTGAATATCACCAATGAGCCAGGGAAGCAAAGCTAAGAAGAGCTAAGGGGAGTCCCTCAAAACAGACAGCAAAGAGGAGCAAGTGCTCCCCCTATAGACTCTACCCTCAGTTCTGGTCTCCTAAATGGGGGGAAATTAAATCTCTCTTCATTTTCTTATGGCAGAGCTAGATAACCACGATGTGAAACCCAAAGGAAAAAAAACCAAAACCCGAAGGCCGACGTCTGACTCATGGCTTGGCTTATGGTAGGACCCTACAGGACAGGGTGGACCTGCTCCAGGGCGTTCTCAGTCTGACTCCAGGCCATCTCGGCCTGCAGAGGAGGCCTTCCCATAGGGTTTTCCAGGCTGTGGTTTTAGAACAGACTGCCACACCATTCTCTCAGGGAGCAGGTGGTGGTATGCACTGCCAACAATTCAGTTAGCAGCCAGCAGTAACCATTGTGCAAACAAGGCTCTTCAAATTCATGCTAAAAAACCTCACTGCTGTCAAGTCAATTCTGACCTACACTGGCACAGTAGGATCGAGTAGCACTGCCCCTTTGGGGTATCTGGGGCTGTAAGCCTAAACAGAAAGCTGCATCTTTCTCCCACAGAGCTCCCGTTTCGAGCTGCTGACCTTGAGTTTCACAGGCCAACAAGCTTCCCACCACACCATGATGGCTCCTTGATAGCATGTTAAGATTCCACACACACTTCAAATTCGTTATTTCTATCTAATACTTCCGTTTTCCAAAGTGGCATTCTTGTTTGGAAGGTACATTGCATTAAGATTTTCTTTCTCAACACTTCTCTGTTTTCTAACTTGCTTTATAATGATGTCAACAATGCAAGGACAGAATGTCTAAGAAAGAAAGGCCTTCATTATTCCTAATATTAATATATGGAACCTAGAGATGATACTCTATGCAGATCTACATAGCCTGAGTTCTTTTGCCCAACCAAATTTTCAACACAGATAGTCCACACCAACCAAGGAGCAGGACTGAATTGGCAGATGGTTACTCCCAAAGTTGAAGCTGTTTCATTTGAAGATAAAAGTAACATTATTTAAAAGGACTTGGGCCATTTAAATGCATGACGTTCTATTACACCTTAATGTTTGTGGTGAATACAAATAACAAACAAAAAGACAAGCAAATGAAAGTATAAGCATTAAAAATAGTACATATGTGGTCTATAAAACAGAGACGGTTTTAATATCTCACATTTTAAAAACTGGATTGATTTTGCATTTGAGATGGTCAATAGAACTTGATGATCAAAATTGCCTATTGATTCAAGAGATCGGTGGAGGCCTCATTTTAATTTTCACTGTTAGATGAAATAGCATGTAAGTTTAGGTGATGGGGTATTTTCAACTCTATCGAAGCTCACGCTCTTTCTTTTGGTAGGAGCAGGTATCATTTCGGGCTACTGGGGTCACTCTAAGGGACTCCTGAGTATCTAGGGCCTGGCTCAAAGTTGAAGATGATGTGGGGGTGGAAGAGGTAGGAACATATTTGCTTGTACCTGGCTGTCTTTTCTTTTTTCTTGTTTTTGGATAAGAATGCCACTGCTACCTTTGACCTTCAGAAACTCTCCTAGAAGATCAGTTTTCCTTGGTGCAG
>PVJH01029614.1:0-25942 GCA_004026705.1 Nesogale talazaci | reverse complement strand
AGGTCCTAGTGTGCCTCTCTGAGGGATCCTTCCTAGGTGTGGCTCTCTCACCTGACCTGCCCCCAGGGGACTTCAGGAGCAACCAGACTGCTTCCTGCTCCTAGGCTGCTGCTCTGTACATGCCTCTGCCTTCCCCTTCAGCCTCCAGCCTGGCATCCACTCCTCAGGACCCACCTGAGGCTGGGCTAAGGTCAGCCGGGACCCCCGCGAGGAAGTCAAGAGGATGCAAAAAAAAAAAAATGTCAACTACCATATGTATCCATGTATAAGCCGAGTTTTTCCAGCACTGATATTCGCATCGGCTTATACTGGCGTTTCTATGGTGTGTACTTTCAGACTTCATTACAAGATGACAGAACATTAAAAAAGCAGTATAAAATAAACCGGTCTGGCTGAGCCCTGGTGGTATAGTGGTTGTGCGAAGGACTGAGGCCCACTGGGATGGAGGTTCAATTCCAGCAGCGGCTCCACAGGAGCAAAGGCTGGGTCTCCTACTCCCACCACCAGAGGCACCAGAGGCAAAAAGAAAAGCAAAACAAAACAAAACAACAACAAAAACCAAAAAAACAAGCCGGTTCACAAAAGGACAAATAGTGTCTGACCCACGTATGTGAAATCACAAGATTCCGACACTGTTTCTTGGTTTATCCTTGCTTGTTCATGGCGACTGGTGAAGGGGGGCTGAGGGGAAGAGCTGCCCTGGACCAGGCCCCGAGCTGCTGGTTTGGGTGCCAGGAACTCATGGCAGTGAACACGGGCGGGAGTCACTCCACATGAGTCACTCTGAGTCGTATACCCCCAAATGTTGAGCTCCTGTGCATTTTGACAACAAGCGGCCATCACAAGATACCTAGCTAGCGTGAGCTTCCTGCGGGAAGAGTCTAGCCTCTCGTTTAAGGTTCAGTGGCAACTCAGGAGACCAGCGGGAACTCAAAGGAGACCACAGGGCCTCTGGATCAAGACAAGTTTTATTAAGTCAGTTGTCCATTCCCTCTGTGGGTCATTCTTCCCTTTTTTATATTGTAGGCAGGTGGTAAATGTGCCCTGTGGCCAACTGTCACCTCAGCATGCCCACAGGCAGATAAATCATCAGTCACAAAAAGCAGAGGTCCTTTGTGGCTCAAGGTGACAGCCACCTGGCTGCTCTGACTGGTGACCCCAGACTTGGTGGACTGCGCCCAGCCCAGCGCACCCCTCTTCAGAAGGCAGTCCTCTGGTGTTGGTGTGTCTGAGGCCGTCTGCCGCTGTGGTGTCTCCAGGTCCCCAGGGGGCGGTAGCAGCTGAGGCTGTACTGTGGCGAGTCTTCAGAGTGTCTCTCATGCCTGTCCTGCTCCAGCTCTCCGTGAGCTCCCACCACTGGGCAGTGACTTGGGGATGCCCAGCCGAGCGTTTCAGAAAGCACGCTTGAGAGGCCGCCGAGGGTCAGGGCTCATTCACAGGAACAGGCCTCAGCCCTGCAGCGGGCCACCTTTCCAGTCGCGCAAGCTTTTCCACGGGAAGCACACGCACAGCCTTGAAGTGGCAGGATCCGCTTAGGTGGGAGCCGCAGCTGGATCTTACTTAGTAAAGTGACCAGATGTCCCGCTTTTGGCGGGACAGTCCCGATCCTAAACAATTTTTCCCCACGTCCCGAGGCATTTTTAAAAAGTCCCGAGTTTGGGAAAGAATGCACGACAAGCTAGGGAATGGAGGGAGACTGGGAAGGGAATATACCCCTTCTACACCCCCCTGGCTCCACCCCCACCCCCGTCATTGGTGTCCTGCTTTATCAATGTTAAAATCTGGTCACCTTATTAAAGAGTCCACAGACAACTGTCTAGAGCCATCATTGTCCCCAAAGCCCTGTACACACGTGATTGTGACGCAGCGCAACCCTCTGTGCGGTGTTTGAGGTTGTAAATGTCCATGGGGCAGTAGTCCCAGACTCCTCCTATGGGAGGCCGGCGTGCGTGCACCATCGAGTCTGCAGAGAGACACCTACCGCCCGCCCCGCTCCGCTCCCCCCCCCACCCCCCCGGCCTTGCCTACTTTATAGCAGGTGGGAGATGGGGGTTGTGGGCCGGGTGAGAGGACCTGGGCAGGGAGCAGGCTTTGCCTGTCTTCTGGATGTGGGACAAGGTGCAGTCTTCCTCGAGAGAGAGGGGGTCCTTTCGTGGGCTCCCAGTGTTTGGTAGGTATAAAATCATTTCATCCTCACAAACGGCCCCGCTGCCAGGTTGAAACTTGTATTGTTCCCATTTCACAGGTGAGGAAACCAAGCCCCAAAGTGATTTATCTGCCCAAGGTTACAGACGACTAACAAACCCAGAGCTGGAATCCGAACCCAGCTTGGATTACTGTGTCTGCCCGCCTCTCTGTTTGCTTGTAAATGACAGATTCAGAATGCCCACGATGACTGTTTTGCAGAGTTGTAAGGAGCAGAAAGTGAAATACACACGAAGGTATTTAAAAAAAATAGAGCAAAGACAAAGTTTATATCAAGGAAGAGGCCCACACAGTGGTGGAAGCAGTTGACCACGTAGTGGAGGTTAAGCTGGAGGCTTATCCCGCACCAGAAAGGAGTCAGGAGGACAAAGCAGGGAAGTGAAGCAGGAAGACCGTGGGCCAGTGAACACAGGGGTGGCTTCCCAGGTCATCTCTGGTGGGTCTCAGGGTCAGTAGGCAATATGGCTGGCCCTTGGCTCACGCCCAAAGGTTGATGAAAGAGATGCAGGCTCCAGGCTAGCAAGGAAAGAGTCCCCAGTGCACCTGCCCCTGTCTGTAATCCAAGGTCCGATTGGCAGATTCTATTCTAAATATCCTTTAGACAGGAGTATGAGTGTTCTGTTAATGAAAGAATGGTGCTGTAGTGCTCGCTTCGGCAGCACATATACTAAAAAAGAATGGTGCTGTACAAAAGAAAGGTTTAACGTAAGACCCAATTTCTGTGAGAAGGTCTTCTCCAGAGAGTTGTGACATTTGGAATCATAAACTTAACAGGCCCTGTAGGTTTTTTCCCCCCAAAGCCCTGGTTCCCAGAATCTTGGAATTTTGTGGATTTGCAAAATACCTACATAGAAACACAGACACTCTCCCCACCCCACCCCAAGGCAAGCCACAGCCTGCTGTCTGCACTCGGAGAGAATGGACATCTCAACACTAAGGCCTTTGGAGAGATACAATCTTCTAATAAAGAGCAGTCTTTCCCAAGGACAAACAGATGAGAATCTCTCACCACGGCCAGTGAGAATATCGGTCTGAAGATTTGTGTGTGGGAAACTAGTTTCTGTGGACGGGTAGTTTGGCTCCTGTCTGGGTTCAGATAAATCACCCTGCGGTAGAATGCATTGCCAAGTGGAAGTCTCATATCGCCGGAAGCGTGTCCAGGAACAAAGAATTGAATTGTAATTTGCATTGCTGCTTGGGGGAGCTGCTAGTATTTTCTGTGACACCCTGAGCTGTCCTCGTCTCCTCTGCAGACCCTCCGTGTTCTCTTCTCACCGACCATGTGAGAGGGTACGCTCCGCCCCCGCCCCCCCCCACCCCACCCCACGTCTTGGTGGTGGTGAACAGATGTCACACTGTCTTTTATTTTTTAAATACTTGGCTGTCATTGGAAATACGAAGACATAGTAATTACTCAGGAGTAACCTATGTGGCCGGAAAGACAAAATACATGAATTCTTTTAAAACCCCATTCTTGGTAGACTAATAAGTGCCCAATCGATACTAGCCAGGAGAACTTGAGGCTGTCAACCTAGAACTAACTGAAGGAAGAAAAGCCCTTTCCAGAGGGGAAGCTCCTTGAAGGAAGGCGCTCTGTATGTTTCACCACAGGATTTCCAGGGCCCAAAAGGTATTTCAAGAGCTACTCAGTGATGGGGTCAGGACTGTGCAAGGCATTCCCAGAGGGAAGGCGGTGTGTAAGAGCCAAGGAGACAAGGATGTGTTTGGGACATTTGAGTGACAAAAAGTAAATGACCGAGTCTGCCCCCAGAATAGGGAGCCTGGGGAGCACACCCAGAAAGAGGGAAAGGGGAGGGCCAGGTGGCAAAACGTTTAAAAGTGTGAAGCAGGGGAGCCAGGGACGTCTCTGGCACGGCGATCATTAGAAAGAGATATTGGGGTAAGAGTGTTGTTACTCGCTGTTCTGAAGTTGGTTCCTGAGCACGGCTCAGCGTCCTGCCCTCTCCACAGTCCCATTGTGCCTGAACCCCCTGCTGGCAGCCACCGTATCCATCCATCTTGCCAAGGGTCTTCCTCGTTCTGCTAACACTCGACCGAGCACAGGCCCCTTTTCCAGGGACTGGGCTCCCCTGATAACGTTCCCAAAGCGCGTGAAACCGAGTCTTGCCCTCCTTGCTGCTCAGGAGCCATCTGTTGGGTTGTTCACCTGGCAGCTCACGGTATCTTGAACATGTCTCACCAGCACCCCCACCCACACGTATCTGGCCTTCTTTGGGCTCCCCTACTCATTGTCCTGCTTGCACTGGCATCGGAGGAGCTGGGACACGCCGGGGCTCTGGGTCAAGTGCACCGACTACTATCTTTACACGCTCTCTGAAGGTCGTACGAAGCTTTTGCCCATTGCTGTCTGCCCTTTGACTCCTTGATGGCTGCTGCTTTGAGTACTGATTATAGATCCACGTAAAAGGAAATCTCTGGCCAGTTCCAGCGTGCCTCTGTGTATCGTGATGTTCGTTGTTGGTTCAGCTGTGAAGTGTTTTCTGTTTCTTTTCCACCATGGCTGCAGCCTATCCTGAAGGCTGCCGCCTTGGCTCTTCAGCAATCCTCCAAGTCCTGCTCCCTCTCCATAGGCAAGGACGAGGCATCCACAGCTCACAGACTGCTGACAAGCTTTCTTCCAGTCCTGATGCCCTCCTCCTCCTCACATTCTTCCGCGTCTCACTCATTGGCTCCGAATACGGATTGAATGAGTGTATCAAAAAAGAGAAAGCTCCCATGCATACCTGCCTTGATTTTATGTCAGGCGGATACTCTGGTTCTTCTCAAGCAATGGCCTCTTGATTTGTGTCCGAGCATGTGCAAGCATGCAGTGAACTGCAGGCCCCATGTTTCACCAGGCTCTCTCTCCATGGTTGGTTATGATTCACACAGGCACACACCACTATGTCGTCAGCAGAACCCAGGTAGACACCTTTCTTGTGCCCTCTGCTTGCACCACGGCCCATCTGGCATTTGCAGTGATCGCCCTCATTCCGTTCAGCCTCCAGCCTGGCTTCCACTCCTCAGGACCCGCCTTGAGTCCGAGGTTAGCTTCTCCTGAAGCACAGGCCCCAGGGAGAAAGTCAAGGGGGAGAAATCCAACTACCGTATATACCCGTGTATAGGCTGAGTTTTTCCAGTACTGATATTTGGGTTGGCTTCTATTCTAGTATCTACAGTGTGCACTTTCATCCTCTCCGGAGTTCAGCCTGAGTGTCTGACAGTTCCCTGTCAATGTCTGATTGCAGCTATTTGTGAATTATTATCTAAAATTTTATTTGCATCTGATATTAATGATCTTTTCCAGGAATTTCTGTATTCTGTCAGGCCACCTTTTTTTTTTTTCTTTTTGGCGGTCAGGCCGTGCTCTTCCAAATTTCAAGGCACAGCCTAGTGAGTGGGCCACTAGTGCTCCACCGACTTGGTGAATCCTTCCAGGGGTATCCCTCCGTCCCTGGAGCCCTGGTTTCCCAGCAGGTCTTTGTGCAGTGTGGCCTTCATCCTTCTCCACCCTCCGTTCCTCTCGAAATGATTGAATGTTGACCAGCTCTTTTTGGAACAGTGACTCTATATATTCCTTCTACCTTTTTTTTTTTTTTTAGGCATCACTACCCTCAGGTGGTGGGAGTAGGAGGCCCAGCCTTTGCTCCTGGGAGCCGGAATTGAACCTCCATCCCAGTGGGCCGCAGTCCCGTGCACAACCACTACGCCACCGGGGCTCAGCCCCCTTCTACCTTCTTTAGATGATTCTTGCATCATTCAATATTTTACCCACAGATTCCTTTATTATTTATTAATCATGGTGTGGGGGGGACCTTTAATAACAATCCATCTTTCAATTGTACTAAGCCCACTTGCATACATGTTGTCATCAACATTGCCCAAACATTTTCTTTCTACTTGAGCCCTTGGTATCAGCTCCACCCACCACCCCTCCCCCTAGAATCCTTTAATATTATAACTTGAGGCTTGACTGTTTCTTTGGTTCTTTTTGTTTTGTTTTTTGTTTTTTGGGGGGCATCACTGCTCTCCGGTGGTGGGAGTAGGAGGCCCAGCCCCACTGCTGGAATCGAACCTCCGTCCCAGTGGGCCGCAGTCCCGCGCACAACCACTACGCCACTGGGGCTCAGCCCATTTCTTTGGTTCTTTTAGCTTGAGCTAACTGAGTGTGGTCTTCTTAGTTTTCCAATTCCGTGTCTTTCCACGTATCATTACCATGCTCTGTCTTCTCATCTTATTACACAATGAAATATGTTCAGGCTGAGGCCCGGTGGTGTAAGCAGTTGAGTGCAGGACTCCAGCCACAGGCTTGGCGGTTCAAATCCAGCGGCTGCTCTCAGGAACAGCACTGAGTAGCTCCCACGACCACCAGAGGTCAGTGATGCCCCCCCCCCCACCATGGTTGAGGAAGATATTTGCATACGATTGGGTGGAAATATTTTTCTGTCATGGAGAACTCTCTTTCAAGTTGAGGAGTCCAGGAGCTCTGGCAGTGCGATCCTTATGCACTGGGCTGCTAATCTCAAGGTCAGAAGTTCTGAAACCACCAACCACTTCTTGAAAGACAAGGCTTTTGACTCTTGTAAAGAGTTACAATTTCAATAGAAAAAAAGCGGAGAATGTTACAAAATGAGAATAGATTTTAAAATGAGTCAAAGGGGAACTCTAGATACAAAGTATCTTAGCCTATCGCTGCCGGAATCACCTTACAGTGCTCTTTCTCTGATAGGAAAGCTGTCATAGCCCTAGACCAGGGATTCCATTTTCTTTTCTTTTTTTATAATTTTATTGAGGGCTCTTACAGCTGCTACAACATTCAGTACATCTTTTCTTTCAATCACATTGCACACATGCTGCCACATACATTTCCAAACATTTTCCACGTGAGCCCTTGGTATAAGCTCCTCTTTTTTTTGGGGGGGGGGGGGGCATCACTGCTCTCTGGTGGTGGAGTAGGAGGCCCAGCCCCACTGCTGGAATTGAACCTCCATCCCAGTGGGCTGCAGTCCCGCGCACAACCACGACAGCAACGGGGCTCAGCCCGGTATAAGCTCCTCTTAAAAAAAAGAAAAAGCGCTCCTCTTCCCCCCCCCCTTTTTTTTTTAGTTTCTTTTTTAGGCATCACTGCCCTCTGGTGGTGAGAGTAGGAGACCCAGCCTTTGCTCCTGTGAGCTGGAATTGAACCTCCATCCCAGTGGGCCACAGTCCCACGCACAACCACTACACCGGGGCCCAGGCCCCCCCCTTTTTTTTTAATAAATCATTTTATTGGGGACCCATACAACTCCCATCACAATCCATACCAACATCAATTGTATGCAGGCCATCATCACTCTCAAAACATTCTCCCTCCCTCCAGGCCCCCAGTATCAGCTCCCTATATTACCCTTCCTCCCCCCCTTCCCCTTGAACCCTTAGTAATTTACAAATTGTTATTTTTTCATACTGTACAATGTGTCTCAACACTTGATTTCCTGTTGTTCGTGTCCCAGAGAGGAGGCTACGTGTAGATCCCTGAAGTTGGTTCTCTCTCTCTATTCCTCCGTCCCTCCACCTTCCTGGTATTACCACTCCTGTTACTAGTCTTGATGGATCATCTATCCTAAGTTTCCCATGTTTCCAACTTCACTGTACATCTCCTGGTCTAGCTGGGTTTATGTGGTAGAATTGGGGTCCTGATAGTGGGTGGGAGGCAGCATGGGAACTAGAAGAAGGTTGCATATTTCATTGCTACTACCCTGTATCTTTTTTTTTTTTTTTTGGCATCATTGCTCTCCAGTGGTGGGAGTAGGAGGCCCAGCCCCACTGCTGGAATTGAACCTCCGTCCCAGTGGGCCGCAGTCCCATGCACAACCACTACGCCACCGGGGCTCAGCCTACTACCCTGTATCTTAACTGGCTCATCTCCTCCTTGTAACCCCTCTGTAAGAGGATGTCACCTTACCTATTGATGGGCTTTGGGTCCCCAATCTCTACTCCCCCTCATTAATAATAATATAATTTTAGCTCATTGATGCCTGACACCGGATCCCTTCACCACCTCATGATCACACAAGCTGGTGTGTTTCTTCCGTGTGGGCTTTATTACTTCTGGCCACTTGTTTACTCAAGCCTTTAAGACCGCAGATGCTATATCTTTTGGTAGCCGGGCAACATCAGCTTTCTTCACCACATTAGCTTATGCACTCATTTGTTCTCAGCGATCCTATCAGGAAAGTGAGCACACAATGTTATACTTTTGAGTTCTTGAAGCCTGATATCTCATCCCTTTGACACCTCATGATTCCACATGCTAGTGTGCTTCTTCCATGTGGGCTTTGTTGCTTCTGAGCTAGATGGCTGCTTGTTTACTTTCAAGCCATTAGGACCCCAGACTCTCCATCTTTTGATAGCCGGGCACCATCAGCTTCTTCACCACCTTTGCTTATGCACACATTTGTCTTCAGTGATCATGTTGGAAAGGTGAGCATTTTGGAATTCTAATTTAATAGAACAAAGTATTCTTGGACCGAGAAGGTACTTGAGTGGAGGTCCAATGCCCATCTGTTGTCCTACTACTAACCCTATAAGTATGCACGTTAATCTCTTTCCCCATCCTCACTTATAAATACATGCCCTTATGTACATACCTGTATTTGCACCTCTATAAATGCCCATTATCACCCAGTTCCTTCCTCTATTTCCATTTGCTTCCCTCTTCTCCCACTATCATGCTCAATCTCCATTTGGGTTTCAGTATTTTCTCTCTGTTACATTAGTCTTAATCAATCCCTATTGGCCTTCTCTCACCCACCTTGTCCCTGAATTTGTATCAATTGTTATTCCCTTTTTCCTGGGCTGGTCGACATCACCACCTTTCCCCCTCCTCCCCCTCTTCAATGTCCCCTACCCTGGAGCCATCAGTCCTGTCATTTTCGCCTCCAACCTCTTTGTCCAGTCTATGTTGTCTAGCTAGACCTGCAGAGGTAACATTATTTACAAAAAAAGGTCTCCTAAAATGGAGCAAATAAAACAATGATAACAACAGCAAGAATCCCGCTCAATGTACTCTACAATATGTAACAGAATAATAAAAATTATAACAATATAAAACCTGTATAGGGCTGAGCCCTGGTGGCATAAGTGGTTGAGTGCGGGACTGCAGGCCGCAGGCTTAGTGGTTCAAATCCAGCGGCGGCTCTCAGGAGCGGCACTGAGTAGCGCCCACGACTACCAGAGGTAGTGATGCTCCCTCCAAAAAACAAACAAACAAACAAACAAAAAAACCTGTATAAAGTTCAAGATCTTGGGCTGATCTTGGTGGAGTAGTGGTTGTGCGCTGGACTGCGGCCCACTGGGATGGAGGTTCAAATCCAGCAGCAAGGCTGGCCCACCACCAGAGGGCAGTGAGGCCCACCCACCCCCCCCAAAAAAAAAGTTCAAGGTCTGTAGTTGACCTCCTAGAGTGACCCCTTGAGTCGGATGGGGCGCCAATACCCTGGCCCCAAAGCATATCCTTGGCACTTTATCTGTGATTCTATGCTGTGTTGCACACTCTTAGTGCTTTGCATTGGTGTGGTTGTGTCCGACAGGGTATAATCTTGACCCCGCTTCTTCATCCTAGCCCCGATAGGCCTCGGGTCAGCGAGGGTAGCCGTATTTCATAGTGGGGCCGGCCGTATAGTGCTCTTTGTGCATTAGCTGTTCTGAGTGGGAATATCGTCCTGAAGGCTTGGTGGGCCAGGATGCACGTCATTCTCTTTTCCTCCCCTTTCATTTGTTCTCATGTGCTCTGGTCAGGCATATCTCACTCCCCAAACTTCAGCTTCAGTGCTGGCCTCCAAGGCAAATTCCTCTGCTAGAGAGGTGGCTGCCCCTATAGTTGGGGTTGGGGTTGTGTTCTCAGGTTCCCTCCACTGGTTCTTCACTCTCCACTTTCTTTTCAATGAGGTTTCTCCCCTGCCCGTTTTATTTGACTGTTGTTGCTGGGTTCCTTTTAGTCTTTATTCTGTTTGCATTTCTGTAGAGGGTAGTCAGGATGGGTGGAAGTATAAAGACAGCAGCTGGATTGATAACTTACCAGAGGGCACCGATTGGGAGGGGGGGAGGAAACGGACCAGCAGCAATGGATCTAAGAAAGGGAGGACATGTTCTAAGGCTAATGTGGTGACGACAGCACAGCCCTTCTTACTATGAATAAATGATCGAACTGTATGGTGTGTTCCCGATAGCTCAATCAAACCATTAAAAAGGAAAAGAAAACAGAGTCTCAGAAACCCACCCCGGCGTTTCTTCCTTGCCCAGGGGGGTGGCATGGGGGTCACTGAGTGGACAACGTTGGCTCCCTGGAAGTGAGTCCCTGGAAGGGAGCTTGAAGTAGTCCAGCCATCAGAGCGGAAGCTGTCAGGGTTGAGACAGAACTGTTGGGTGGAGGAGGATCAGTGAGACAGGGAGAGGTCTCGGGGAAGTGGGGAGAGTAGAGTGGGGAGGTGTCTTGTTTCAGATTTGCTGGTCATGGGCCTCATGTCTGGGTCTTTGGCCCCTACTTTGTGAAGAAAAAAAAAAGACTCAATGTTTTTTGTAAGCCCAAAGAGAGCTTCTTTCTCACCTGCTACCTCACTCACTCTGCCGATTCCTGTGACCTCCATGCCCTCAT
The DNA here is from genome assembly GCA_004026705.1 of Nesogale talazaci. Lineage (NCBI taxonomy): Eukaryota > Metazoa > Chordata > Mammalia > Afrosoricida > Tenrecidae > Nesogale > Nesogale talazaci. The sequence continues at coordinate 15,102 of PVJH01029614.1, read as the reverse complement.
GCCACTCAAATTACATTTTCCTCAAGCGCTCCTTCTGCCCACCTGGGGTTAACTTGCATTTTCTGGGTCTTAGAACAGTGTGTGGGGGGGGGGGGGGGGGGGGGTCAGAAAGCTCTTGGACAAGTGGAGCGAAAGGATTTTCCCACAAGTGTCTTGAGGCTCCCTCACCGTGACCTTTGTCACCTCCCCGTGTCTCATCTTCCACCAAGCAAAGCCAGACTGCAAAGTTGGCTTCCATGGCTCCCTGTCTTCGTCTTGCCATGGAGACGTGAATGGCATACACACTTCTTGAGGCTGGTGGAGCCTTCCTGCCAAGCCAGGAGTGTCTCTGTCTATCAGAAGATGGCCAGTCCTCTGATATACTCACAGCAAGGGTTCAACAGACAGTTGTGCAGCAATAATTATTAGTTATTGTAACAACGATATAGAGATCATGAAAGAGAGAAAAGAGCATCAGAAGTTACATATATGTCCTTTCATGGTACATGCTCACTTCCGCCCCGCTAGATGGTCCTTGTGGGGAGAGAGACAGGAGAGCGGCAGCCTGGAGAGAGTCAGGCTGGAGCAAAGCAGGCTTGAGCGAGGCAGGCTTTTTCCCTATCCTAAATCCCATCACTATATGCCCTCTGGAGCCAAGCCAGGCCCCTAATGACAGGTAAGGACAAAAGTCACAGGAGAGCTGTCTTAAGGTCTATATGGTGATTAGGGGAGTGGTCTTAGGAATGCCTAAGTGACTGTGCAGAGGGGAGTGAAAAGGCCAGACCTTAACCTGTGGAGGTAGATAAACAGTTCTATCAGGCTGGGAGCTATTAACAATGGCTCTTGAAGCCCGCCCACAGGCTTGGAGGGAAGCAGCCACCATCCTAAGAGCAGGGGAGTTAGTTCCTAGTTAGACAACACAAAGGTCTTAAGTAATTGGGAATTTCAGGGAGAATAGCTCACTTAACTTCTATGACAAATGCTGGTGTGCTTAATATTTGGAGCATAATAATTGTGGAAAAGTTCTGTCTTCATTCCACATCTATCACCCTCCTCTCTATTTACTCGATCATCCAGGATCAATTATTAAGTCTCTGCTACTCTGGGAACTGGATACCACAAGACACTGCAGCCCCAACTTGAAGACCGCCCCTTAGTGGTCGGCAGAGGCTGAGCTCCGAAGAGTGCATCTTTCCCAGAGTCACCGCCACTTCCCTCTGCTCCCAGCACCCAGTTCTCACTGTTCAAGTTGTTAAGATCTTTATATCTCCTGGGTACATCCACAATATTGCAAACGTTGAAGATACACAGTCCTCTTCCTTGGGCCTCAGGATGCACCTCTCTCACACGAGAGTTCTAGGGTTAGCGAGGCAATAAACCCCCGACACATGAATTACTTTGCTAGTTACTGTCATGGTCCTTACGATTGTAAAGCCACAGTTTCCATTTTCTGGAAATAACTTGGGTTTCTGTGTTATCATAGAACAACTTACAGTGTGGGGCTCATGGGGATGGCGTTGAGAATTGTAGGGTCAGATGTTAAGTTCCAAGAATGCCTCATACCACAGAGGAACTCATGGAAGCCTGTAGCAAGCAATGTTCCTGTCGTTTGATTTCCTTCTAGTGATAAGCAAGTGTCTCTCACCATGCTTGGCTGTTCATAGATGTCAGCCTTTTGACTCGAAGCCCCTGTTTGTTTATATTCCAGTGAGCCAGCTAATGTACCGGCACGTTTTTCTGAGTCAGTGCTCATTTTAGCACCATCAGCCGTGTGTGTGTGTGTGTGTGTGTGTGTGTGTGTGTGTGTGTAGAAAGGCTTGTTCAACATCAGTTCATTAGGGGATGCTGCTGCCCAGACAGAGTTGAAATTGACGCTGGGCTGGACTTTCCAGATGGCCTGTCAGCCGCCTTCATGTTGGAGTCCTTTTGGGGTGCCACAGAGGCTTGCTATTCTTTCATACATTTCTCATACCATCCTGTTGTGAAGATCTTGTCCCCTAGGTCTTCTGTGTTAGACAGGGTTTTCTAGAGAAACAAAACCAGGACACTAGTAATTCTCTCTACATTTATATAGATAGAAGGATATATAAGATAAGAAGTAAACAGGGCTGAGTCTCGGTGGCGTAGTGGTTGTGCGCAGGATTGCGGCCCACTGGGATGGAAGTTCAATTCCAGCAGTGGGGCTGGGCCTCCTACTCCCACCACCGGAGAGCAGTGATGCCCCAAAAAAACAAAAACAAAAAGTCATAAAAAGATAAGAAATAAACAGTTAACTAATCTATAAAGCAGTACAAATGGCTCAGTGCAACTCACTGTGGGAGACAGCTAGTAGGCTGGCAGTCCTTGGAGTCTTGGGGGCCAACGAGTAGTCCTCTGTAGAGCACTGGCCACAAGCAGCAAATAGCAAAGCAGGCCACCAGCAGCCTGAGTCCGACAGTCCCCAGCTCAAGAGATGTCTATTCTAGGAGCAGGGCGAAGCAGGGCTTGAAGGAACCTCAACTCACAGCTCCACAGTCCACGATTAGGTGTCCCACGGGGAGTGTCGCTTGGAGATCGAGGCACGAACAAGGCAGCCGGCTGGTCCCAAGATCCAAGAGCAAGAGAGCCAGGGCGGAGATCGCCGAGCCATTTCTATTTCCGCCCTTCTCTTGATCTTACGTGTGTTCATTGGCCATGTTGTCTTAACAAACTTACCTATCTTCTTTGGCCATGTGGGCACAACGAACCTACCTATCACAGTCTTCCGTGGCCCCTGTCAGGGGCGTCTTGCTCTTGCCGCCTGCCAGTGAAAGCTAGCCAGCCTGGTAGGGATGCTTTGTGTTCCTTTGGGATGTCAAGCAGGAGTGGAGTAAATTCTAGTGGTCAAGCATACTGCCCACGGGGCCTGTCCATGGCAGCCAGCAGCTGTGAATAAGACCACCCTTGTAGGAACACTGAGTTTCCTGCTGGGGAAAAACCCCCAAAACCCAAACTTAAGAAGAGCGCTTTGTTGGAACCCATCAGAAATGGCTTCCTTGTTGGGCTTGTTTGTTCTCTCTGCAAGGAACATACCATGTGTGTGAATTGTCTAGAGAGCCAACTCTTTAAAAAAAAAAGGGGGGGGGGCTGAGTCCCGGTGGCGTAGTGGTTGTGCGCGGGACTGCGGCCCACTGGGATGGAGGTTCAATTCCGGCTCCCAGGAGCAAAGGCTGGGCCTCCTACTCCCACCACCTGAGGGCAGTGATGCCTTAAAAAAAAAATGCCCTTTTTCTTTTTGCCTGTGTGCTTGTATCCAATTTTACTTGTCCTGGGGTGAGACTGTGGCCAGTAGTTGCGGAAGGGTAGCCGTCCTGGGGAATGGCCTTACATGGAGTCAGGGTTACGTCCGCGCGGGTGAGGTGAGCAGCCACCACAGAACTGCCAACAAGAGTGATCCCTGCTTAAGCGACACGGAGCCTAGGGGTGGTACTGGGAGGATGCAGGGAGCCCCCAAAACAGACACTTACCTTTAACCCTGTAGCGTGCACTAGAGTGCCCATTGTTTTACCCTGGAATGTGCTAGAATAGCCAGTATTTTATTCTGGAGTGTGCGCTAGAGTACTCAGTGTTTTACTGCTGGGGGATGCTGAGTCATTCTCTCTCTCCCCCCCCCCCCCTGAATAGGGGATGCTAGGCCAATTCAGTTTGGGAACCTCTGGCCTAAAGCAAACATTTTTGACTACGTTATCTAAGTGAGGTAATTCCACAGGGATTGGAAATCAAGTCTGAAAAAAACTACGTGGATGATTGGACGGTATTTGGAACTAAATTATGAGTGTCTTTCTCTACCAACCGAGAGACCCGCAAAGAGTTTCTGTCTCGGAAACCCACAGGGGCAGTTCTACCCTGTTCTCCTGCCTCAGTGGCCATGGGTTTCTCCCAAGAAGCCCGAGTGAGGAGGGGTGCAAAGTGGTGGTAGCCTTCATCTGCAGTGCTGGGGGAGATGCCGGGAGCTCAGTCACAAGTCTCAGCTGAGAGGGGATGTGGGAAACGAACTGTTGTTGAAGGGGAGAGGCCCTGTGCAGAGAAGCGGACAGAAAAGCCTCCTGGAGATGCTGATGGGACAGGCTGTGCATCCGCTCACACGTGCCAGCCGTGCGCCCGAGAACAGGCCGTGGCCTGTGCCTCGTACCGCTTTCCAATGGGAATGGCTTGTCGATTTGCTTTCTTTGGCTAACCCTTCATCCTTGGTACACTGGCGAAAGTGTCAGGAAACAAGGGCCTTTAAAGTAGATCTGAGGGCTGAGCCCCGGTGGCGTAGTGGTTGTGCGCCCGGGACTGTGGCCCACTGGGATGGAGGTTCAATTCCAGCTCCACAGGAGCAAAGGCTGGGCCTCCTACTTCCACCACCAGAGGGCAGTGACGCCCCCCCAAAAAACAAAAACAAAAACAAAACAAAAAAGTAGATCTGAGATTGCAAGACAGACGTTCCCAAGTTAGAGACCCAGGATCTCTAGAGACCCAGGATATATGGGTAGTGTTAGGGACCCTCAGTGGTGCTTGGCTGCTAACTAAAAAGCCTACACACACACACACACACACACACACACTCTCACTCACATACACACACACACACACACACACACACACTCTCACACACCCCAATGTGGCAGTCTGCTCCTCCTTCCAACCTTGGGAATCCTGTGAGGCACTTTCTCCACCCTACCTTCTCTCTGGGAGGTGGAGTCGACTTGGTGGCGATGGTTGGTGAAGTGTAGTGTCCAGGCTCTCAAGACTGCAAACAGCTCTCCAGGCACACACATGCATCTCTGGTCACCTGGGATGAGAGAGGAAGAAGGAGAATCGGAGTAGGTGGAAGGTATGGAAGATGTGGTGATCTTTATAAGAAAATGTCTTTATTACTTGGAGGTAATAAAAGGGTACAATGAGTACAAAATGGTAACCCATGAAAGCTGTTAAATGTGAGTGTGTTAGGTATAAATCATACCAATAGCACGATACATTTAGACAAAGGCAAGCCTTTTACAGTCCAGCCACCCAGCCCAGGATTGTATCTAGATGATTGTAATGAACTCTAGGCACTGATTAAGGAGTCCTGGGAGCTTCGTGATCAGCCCTCTTCTGTTCCCTGAAAAGTCAGAGGTTTACCACTGTGGCAATCACTAGCTGGTGTCAATTTCAGGATGGGGAGTGTAGGGGTGAAGCCTAGCCTGTCAATCTGGAGATAGCCAATGAGTCCTCTGTGTAAGCATGGCTTTCTCCTGTGAATTCTGGGAAATCTGGCCATATTTCTCCCATTGAGGTGAGAGTCTCACGACTCAGTCCCTTGGAGATGCTCTACTGATAAGACACAAGACTGACTCCCTGTGAGACAACCCGAGCAGAAGCCACATGGGCTTACCCAGATGGAACCAGACCTCTGAAGCCGGAAAAGACATGCAGAGACTGTCAGTGCTGAGATGCTTGAGAAGGCACAGAGAAGCCCCTGCCAGCACTGCGGTGCTTCTACCACCACCAGATAGACAAGACTGCACCCACTGGCTTGTGGTTGTCCTGGCATCATTGCATGTGCCTCATAAGTCTGAAGAAGACTTAGGGATTGGTATTGGACATATGGGTTAATATCGGACTTAAGGACTTGGACTGGACTGAGTTGGGATACTTTCTCAATGTTTATTCCTCTTGCATATAAACCTTTCCCTTATATACATATGCGTGTCTATGAATTTGTTTCTGTAGTCTACCTGGGCTAACACAGATGCCACCAGGTGCTCCGCAGGAGAAAAGCTGGGTGGCCTGTGCACTGGAGAACCATCTAGATGGCACTGCTAGGATGAGAGCCACACCGAGGAGTCAACTGCGAAAAGACAAACAGCTCCGTGAGAAAAACTGGCACAGGTTCTACAGAGTCCGTGGGCAGGAAAGACCACAAGAGGGCTGGGAGACATGAGAAGGGGTTGTCCCACCTGCTCTTGTCTCCGGAGAATGAATGCACATGGAAGCAGTGAGAGACCACATGACGGCCACCAGATAGCAAAAGCCTCGTGTTCCCACCATGGTCCGTTTCTTGAACCTCCCAGTTGAGCCGTGCCTTAACCGTCTGGCCTAGAAGAGGTCTCTTTACATCTTGCATTTTAAGTAGTAAAATGAATCAGCACCTACTGCCGGTTTCGATCATTTCTCTGATGGTCACGATGTTTCCTTCCCTAATAATCCCCCCTTAATTTTGAGTACTATCTGTGTGTCAACGGCATGGAGGGGGCTGTCTCTGACCCCTGATCCCATCCACGTTGGGCTTTCTAACGGCCCGAGGGCAGGGATCAGACAGGCCTCCTCTCGCCAGCTTCCTCCTTCCCCCCTCCCAGAGGGGAGAGAGTTGTGCCAGCATCACCTCAATCCATCTGAGGACGTTTTCTTCATTCTCGGACCCAGTGATATTTAGCTGCCCATTACACCCCCTCCCCTGCCACAATCCTGAGGGACTATGACTCTAATTAATGTCTATAGATTTGCCTTTCCTGGATTTCATATAGAATAAATCATATCAATCCCTCCTCCCCCCAAAAAAGTGACAAAATAAATTATAGAAAAACTTTCATCCAAGAGAAAGCAGAATAGAAACTAGAGCAGAGCCCCGGTGGCATCGTGGTTGAGTGCAGACCTGCGGCCCACGGGCTTGGCGGTTCAAATCCAGCAGCAGCAAGGCTGGGTAGCTCCCACGACCACCAGAGAGCAGTGATGCCCCCTCCCCCAAAAAAGCCAAAAAATAAACTAACGGTTTAAAAAAAAAAAAAAAAAAAGAATAGAAACTAGAGCAAATAAAAAGCAGGTCAAAAGGAAAAATGAATGATGATATGCTAAATTTGAACCTAACGATGTCTGTGGTGATAGGGCCAGATTCTCCCGGTCCTGGCCAGTGGCTCAAGGGAGTGCTCCGTCGCCCTCCCCTCTGCCCTGACCCCGCCCTCTCCCCCCACTCCCCCACCCTATGCTGGGCGCAGTCATCAGTTGCAGTGACCCACACAGAACACACAGGTGAGACTCACAAGGAAGGGGGTTTTGTTAGGGATGGCGACATCCTGCCAGACAGAAATGATTGAAGCCGTCAGTCAATGCTTACCTTTTTTCTAGTTTAGAATGCAAGTTAATTAGAAAAAGACGGAGCCTCTGCCACCCCCAACTCATTTCGCTTGGCTGTATTCTGCTTAGAGCCATACTGCATCGAGGAAACTCACCCCCCCCCCATCACCACCCCCTACCAAATGCTAGCTAGTTGGCTTCTGGCGGAGACCCCTCCAGGGTGGCATCCCCTTGGTGATGGGTAAGCAGCATGTAGCCCTCACCTCTGAGATTCCAGCTGAGGACCAGAGGAGATGAGCAGTGAGCGTCTTGGGAGCCGGCCTATGTGGTCAAGGTAATGAGTGGAGATTCATTTTCGGGGGGAGATGCAGCCGCCCGGCTCCTGCCTGCGCTGGGCCTTGCACTCCCTCCCCGAAGGCAAGCTTCGGGGAAAATCAATTTTAGGTTTCAGTGCGAGGGATGAGTACGGGTGGAGGCTGCAGGGTGGCCTTCGTGGTGGCAGTATCTGGCCCTCGGCTGGCCTGGCTCACCAGGCTTACTGAACTGTGGGCAGGGGTTGGGGCAGGGCTCGGCCAGCCTAAGGAGAGAACCCCGTCTAATTGTGGCTCTCTGAGTCCCAGGCCCTGGTGGCCCACTGCTCACCTCCACAGTCCTTTCAGGTGCTCAGAAATCCCACCCGGCTCCTGTCAGGTCTGGACTCCCCAGAACCCAATCAACGCCAGCCCGCAGGACTTTTGTACGTTCATCTTCTTGGGCGTCTGGCCATAGCTTACCCAGCAAGTTTGGTTCCCTTTTTCCAACTGTGATACAAGGCCCGAGGTTCAGACCCGGCGGACGTGCTGGAGAGAAAGCCAACGCTCCCTGTCCCCATGAAAGACGCCCAGCCTCGGAAACCTGAAATCCGGTGTTACCAGTTGCAGTCGACTCAGTGGCAGTGGGGTGGCTTTGTGTGTGTGTGTATGTGTGTGTGTGTGTGTGTGTGTGCATGCATATACTATAATAAAATACAATATGTAGGGCTGAGCCCCGGTGGCATAGTGGTTGTGTGCAGGACTGCGGCCCACTGGGTTGGCAGTTCAAATCCAGCAGCAGCTCTCCAGGAGCAAGGCTGGGCCTCCTACTCCCACCAGAGGGCAGTGATGCCCACAAAAAAAATACAATATGTATGCATCTATTTACACCATCTTGTACTTAATATTATGTAATATATTAAATATATTTAATAATAGAGGGGGTTTATATTACATTTATAGACACATATATTCTGTGGCATTGGTTCCATTTTTTCACAATGTTGCCAGTATGTTTGTCATTTTCGTTCTGGTTCTGTTTTGGATTTTCTTTTTCTCTGAAAGTCATTTTTATTGGGGGCTCTTTTTGTTTTGTTTTGTTTTAGGCATCACTGCCCTCTGGTGGTCGTGCGAGGTACCCAGCCTCGCTGCTGCTGGGTTTGAACCGCCAAGCCCATGGGCCACAGTTTCGTACTCAACCACTTACACCACCAGGGCTTAGCCTTTATTGGGGGCTCTTAGAGCTCTAATAACAATCCATATGTGAATTGTATCAGCACATTTGTGCATATGCTGCCGTCTTTTTTATATATAAATCACTTTATTGGGGGCTCTGACAGCTCTTTTTTTTTTTTAGGCATCACTGCCCTCAGGTGGTAGGAGTAGGAGGCCCAGCTCCACTGCTGGAATTGAACCTCCATTCCAGTGGACCGCAGTCCCGCGCACAACCACTACGCCACCGGGGCTCAGCCCTCTGAGAGCTCTTATAACAATCCATACATCAATTGTCTCAAGCACCTTTGTACATACTTTGTCCACATCATTTTCTTTCTTTTTTTTGGGGGGGGGGGCATCACTGCTCTCCGGTGGTGGGAGTAGGAGGCCCAGCCCCACTGCTGGAATTGAACCTCTGTCCCAGTGGGCCGCAGTCCCACGCACAACCACTACGCCACCGGGGCTCAGCCCTTTGTCCACATCATTTTCAAGTCATTCCTTTGTACTTGAGTCCTTGACATCAGCTCCTCCCCACTAGCTCCCCACCTCATGAACCCTTGATAAATTATAAATTATTATTATTATTATTTCTGGTTTGGATTTCCCACAAATGATTGCTTGTATCTACCATAACCTTTTTCCTTTCTAATGTCAGTTTTGGAGAATAAAGCCCTCACAGCCATTTCACAGGGAGTTCCTGGCACATGGGCAGGAGGCACGTGGCAATGCCTGCTCCTTCCTTGAGCCTGCTCAGAGCGACCAGCCCCTAACGGTCCTCCTCTCCCTGTCCAGTGAGGCCCATTCGTGGCAGCTCTGAGCTGCGTCTTGTCTCGGAGACTTGGAAGCTGTCATGCATCCTGGTCCCTTGGAGGACTGCTGCCTGGCCTCTTGGAATGTGCAATGTCTGTTATTTTGTTTCTGCCATCACTATATATGCTTCTCAAATTTTGATGGGGCCCTCAAAGAGGCTCAGGTCTCTCTGGTCCTGGTGAAGTTCTCGTGTGAGTGGCAGGTAGAGCGGTGATGTGTGTGTTTCGAGAAGCTGGCAGTGGCTGGGAGAGGTGCTCTGAGGGGACCTCTGTCCTGTCTTTACTCTTGACTGTGGGCTATTGGAGGTGTCCTGGTGGCGCAGTGGTTACCCCGCCAGGTCAGCGGTTCAAAAACCACCAACGGCTTTGCAGGAGAAAGACGTGGCCTTCCACTCCGGTAAAGAGCTGCGGTCTTGGAAACCCACGGGGGCAGATCTGCCCTGTCCTCTGGGTCTCTCTGATTCAGCATCGACTCTCGATGGCAGTGAGCTTATAAGCTGTAGGTGATCGTGCATTTAAAAATCAACCAGGTTCAGACACATTGTTGACAAATCCAAAGGTCTTTTCTCACATGCTTGTGCCTACTAGAGACTTTACTAGTCATTACATAGTTGCCCTTCAGTGCGACATGGAGTTTTCTGAAAGCTCACCAACAGACTTTCATGGCGCTGTGACGGTGTGGCCACACGGGGATGATTTGAATGGCTGCAAGAGGCCATTTGGGAGGGGCGGTGGGAGGGGTGGGGTGCTTGTTGTGTTCTCATCAATTTCTTATTGTGACTTACCCCCGCCTTCCTACGTGTCCATTACCCAAGGCTGCTAGCTCTTTCTGCCACACGTCTCCCCACGTCCGTGCCTCCCTCATGGCCAGCATTTACCTGTGCACCTTCCTGTCCCCTTGAGCGCTGCTGTCCCCTCCCTGCCCTGCTAAAGGAAGCCACCTGGCTGGGCATGTTTCCCTGCAATGGGGATTTCTGTGTCTGAATCTGAATGGTGGGGCGCACCAGCGGGCGGTGAGGGAGCTGTGCTCAGGGGCGGGAGTGCCCTGCGGGGTATGCACCAGCCCTCCTGTGCAGTGAACTGGCCCCATTCTTCCTCTGGTGCCTCCTCGTGAGAGCTGAGCTCCCAGAAGCCGTCCTGCTTTCTTTTCATGCCAGAGATAAGAGTTTGAAATCCCTCCCACCCCTTGTGTGAGAGTAGGTGCCTCTGACAGCTCTGCCACCCGCACATTCTGTCGGGCGCCGGTTCCCTGCTGAAACCCAGCTGCATTGTAGGTTTGTTGCCAGCAAACAAACCCACCTGGGCGATCCTTGTGGGGGTCGCTGCTAGACAGATTCCAAGGCCAGGGAAAGGGACATTGATACCACGGCATTAGACGAACTTTCAGTTTGCTTCCCAGGGAGAGCTCTTCCCCCTAATTTGTAGTCTAAACCACCCATTCCCCTCCTGTTTAAGAATGTCTTCTCACGAGTGGTTACGGGCTAGAACTCAGGATGGAACAAAAAGCAGAGACGCTGCGCCTCCGCCGGCCGCCTTCCTCACTGCGGTCTGTTGGGGTTCGGTGCCCTGTAGGGATTCCCGCTGACAGTGACCCCGTGTCTCCCCGTTGTCCTGACGTTTGAGCTTATGGCGGCAGCCAGTGTCTCACCTGTCTCCCCGAGAGCTTAGAGAAACAAGAATAACTAGACTGTGGGAGCGACAGTTCTCAGGGAGGGGGATAGGGAAGGCAGGCACGTGCACAGTGGCTCCCTGGGTTAAGCCTCGAGCCGCTCACTGCAAGGTCGGCATTTCAAACCCAGCAGCTGCTGGGGGGCGGCGGGTGGAAGAGCTGAGGGTGCCAGCTCCCCACAGGATACAGCCTTGCAGCTACAGGAGCCCCAGGGCCCGTCTCCTCGGCCGTGCATGGTGGCTCTGAGCCGGCTTTGACTGGGGACAGTGGGTTGGCCACTTTCCCAGTGCTGTGCCATTGAGCCTCACTCAGCACTTCCGCCAAGTGGGGTGACTGCAGCCGGAGTGACTCCTCCTCTGCCTTGTTGTTGGGCAGAGCGAGGCACACCTGGGCCCTGGGGACTGTCCAGGGGGTAAAGAGCCCCCCTTGGCAGCTAATTCCCTGCAGCACACACGTGACTGGCAGGCACACTCCTTCAAAGAGGCCGGGTGAGCTGAGAGGGAGATTGGGCCTATCAGTAAAACCGGCAGCTCCAGGGGAGAAAGGAGGATCTCCTGAGAATCCAAAGAGGCAACTGCCAGGCCCACAGAATTCACCTGCCTAGACGGTTCCGACGAGGGCTCCTGGGGAAGCGGGGCAGAACCAACCTCCGTCAGGTGATTGACACTTGACTGGCCTAAGCTCTGCTGAACTTCAGCCTTCTGGAGAAGGAGTGAGGGGCCCCTTTTCCAAACAGGAGTGCACTGGGATGTCATACACAACAAAGATCATCAACGTACCTAAATCTTATTTCCTAATTTAAAAAAAGAGAAAGAAATAGATGCTGCGTGCTGGACCTCCCTCATCCTGATGATGCCTAAATTCAAGGCCCGGTTGCCCTTGGTGGGCCTCCAGCTCACAGCCGCAGTGCAAGACGGAGCAAGAAGTGCCCGCCTGGGACCAGGCACCGCTGGTCCTGCCTCCCTGGTTTGAACCACCTGCGTCTGGTTGCAGCCAGGTGCCTCCTCCCTGTGCCAAGGGAGGCTCCTGATCCCCAATTGTGGAGACTGGAGACATCCACCGAGCCTTTTAAAAACGGGGTCCCTCCCCGCCCATGACCACCCGCCCGCACGCCAGCAGGCTGACAACCTTGTCTCCCTGTCATTGCCTCACTGGGCACCCACCCCAGGCGTGTCCTGGCCAGTTTGCAGTTGCGGGGAACCTTGTGGCTGAGTGTTGTGGACGTGGGCCTGGCTGTGGGATTTGCGCTCATGGCAGGATGTGTGGGCTTGCCACCGTCCTGCCCTGTCCCTTGCTCCGATGTTGCATCCTGGATTGTTGCACAGGGAAGGCGGGCACGCTCCCTCCCTTGCTCTTCTCCTCGGGAACAGCTGGGCGTTCCTTGGGCATTCACTCCTTTAACTTGATCCTCCTCAACGTGCCCAGTGTTCCAGCTTTCTCCTCTTGTGAGCATTTCACACACTGGCCCCCGTCTCTGCCCTTTCCTGTTGGTCTTCTCCGCTCTTGAAATGTGGTGCTTGACAGTAATGTCTTGGCTCAGGACACTTCGAGGGCCCCGTCCCCACAGGCAGGTCCGCTCAGGGGAGGCCCAGGACGACCACGCAGCTTCCCTCCAGGAGCTGGGGCTCCCCGCTTCGCAGAACAGTCACCAAAATAGCTCCCACTCGCAGCTCCGCCCGAGGACCCGATCGTCTATTCTTGGCAGGCCGACTTTCTATTCACAGAAATCGTTCTCCGTGTCGCTGCAGGCAGCTCCCGACTGACGTGTGTGCCTTCCATACAAATGGCCAGGCAGGCGGGGAGAGCGGGAGGAGGGGGCGGCCCAGCGTTGCCTTGTTACTGCCTGGGCTGCCACCGGGGGAGCAGAGCGCGAAGCTCACATTTCCTCAGAGAAAATGCACCGGATGACGTTCCCTTTGGTAGCTCGCTTCTGTGGTGGTGGCAGTTGTGGGGCAGGGCTGTGCTATGAGACGCCTTGTAACGGGACAAAGTCATGCATACATGACTCAGACGAGTCCCATGCATATGGACTACAGACATTCCCAAACCCCAGGGGCAAAATGTGGTGGTTTGTGTTTAGGACTATGATGCTGGGACCGGCTGGTTTTTGGTTTGCCAAACATCACAGACCACAAATAACCTTTATTTCCATGGGACCAAAGAAACAAAAATATTGGCGTTTTAAAATATAATACACCCCCCCCACACACACACACACCCATATCCTCACATTCATTCGTTCATTCTATGCCACTGGGTCTCATGGGGAGGAATCTTGGTGGAGAGTGGCTGTCCATGGGGTGCTGGCTGCACTGTGGGCAGTTGGAAACCACCAGCCACTCCTGGGGAGGGAGTTGAAGCTCTCTCCGCCCGCGTGGGGCTAGTCTGGGAAGCCCACAGGCCACTCTGAGCCGGGAGTGCCTGTGCGGCAGGGACTTGTGGCTCTGGAGTCACCGTGAGATTGGGAACAACCTGGAGGAGCAGAGTTCTCAAGGGAGGACAGTGGGGGAAAGACCAGGGACTCTTCTACCCCGTAAAGGGGGTGTTTCAGAAAGAGAGGGACATCCGGCTGAGCAAGGGCGGGTCGCCAGACTTACCAGAAGTGGTTGTGTCCCCCCCCACCCCCACCCCCAAAGCCAGAGACTTGGGACATTTTTGTGAACAGGAGGAAGTTACTGAGAGAAATCCCAAATTGCTGTCGAAAACTCATCATTGTGAGCCCAGCCAGTGGCTGCCACATGGAGAGGTCTGACTGCCCTGACTTTTTTTGGTGGGGAGGGGGGTGCGTGGTGAGGACCCTTCCAAGTCAAACAGGGATGGTGGTAGCATGAAAGCTGTCCCCTAACTAGCTTCATTGGCAGCTGGCCTGGTTCTTGAGACTTTCTCTTAATCACAGTATATTGTTAGCTCCTTTTGCGGTTGTTGGAAAAAGATTTTTAATGGAAGAAAATTAAGAGCACGGTATAAGCTTAAAAATTTTTTTAAAAAGTACAGTATAAAGAACCCCACATCCCCATTACCTGGCCTGACCCACAGTTCTTGTTTGTTCGCTTTAACTTGTGTGTGGTTCAGGTGAACGCTCGCAGGGCAATTTTCACTGGCAATTTTCGCACAGTTCGTTCCCCGATAGGGGTTGCAACCCCGCTGCTCCCCTTCCCCTCCCCCTCCCCGCACATAGACACACCAGTACAGCAGCAAGCAGCGCCCTCCCCCTCTCTGCCCTGTTAGTTTGGTTCTCCTGCGGCTTCCTGCCTGTGGGGCACGCCTCTGTCGGCTGCTGCTGCTGTGTCTGTGCCTGAGCGGCAGTATCTGGCAATGGCTTCACTTCCAGAGCAGGAGAGTCCCTGAGGACTGTGGGCTTGGCTGCCCTCCCCCAGCAAGCTGGCCTCTCTCTGGTGGGTCTGCACCTCGTCGTGCCCTTTCCTCCCGCTCTGCTCCGTGCCCACTACGGTAAGAGTGCCTGGAGGGGCTGATGGTGGCAGCCAGGTGCCATCTAAGTCTTCCGGTGCCGGGCGGGGCCGGCTGGGCTTCCTGTAGAAGGGTGTCCACCCTGTCGCCGGCTTTCATCTCCAAGTGTTTGGTTCCCTTCTTTCCACGTTGCTCTGCATGAGGACGGGACAGACGGCCCCCAGCGGCCTGGTGGACCCTCGGACACTGCTCGCCACGTTGGCAGGTCCAACCTCCCCTTGGGAAAGCCAGCGACGTGCGTTCTCACGAGACTAGCTCCCTAAGCCTGCAAAGCTAGACAACCAATCTCGGTTCTGTCTCGGTACTCACAGCTGTGCCCCTATGTGGCCATGTGTGTGTGGTTATACACATACATGCGTGCACACACACGCCTGTGGGTATATACGCCTATAGGCACATCTATTCTGTGCACACATGTGGATCCACATAGACCAAAACTCACTGCCACTGAATGAGTGCTGACTGAGAGGGACTCTCTAGGACAGGGCAGAACTGCCCCTGTGAGCTTTCCAGACCCTTCTCTTTGGGGGATAGGACGCCCTTTCTTCTCCCTTGGAGCAGCTGGTGGCTGAAATGTCTGACCTTGCAGTCAGCAGCCCAGCTCTTAGCCAAC
>PVJH01029613.1:0-25814 GCA_004026705.1 Nesogale talazaci | reverse complement strand
TCCAGGGGGCTGACCGGTTCAGGAAACTTCCCAGTCCAGGGGGCTGCCCGACTCGACCCTGGCCCATACAGTTAGGACCCACCAGCTGGCCTGCAAAAGGAAGATGAGGCCGACCTCTTCCACAGAGACATCCTCTCAGAAGCCTTTGGGATCATCCTGCCCTGTCCACAGGGCCGCTAGGACTCAGAGCCTCTCCTACAATGATGTCTCCCTGCTTCCTGAGCCAGCCGCCTGGCTTCGCAAACTCAAACTCCCTGCCTTTCAAGTTGAGGCCGACTGCATCTCAGCCGGGCCTGCCAGTCTCTCACGAAAAGCCCCAGGCTCATCACGTGTTCCCGGCCACGGTCGGGGCCCAAGTAGCCGGAACGTGTGATGCCGTTGCTGTTCCCATCTGTGTTCCGGGGAGATGCTCAATTCCACGAGTCTGTTGGAGACATCGCCATGTCGGGGTTTCTGTGGCGTGAGAACGTGGGCCCCAGTGCGGGCTGCCTGAGGAGCGCTGGGAGGTAAGCGGTTGGGAGTCTCGGGTGAACTGCAAGGTCAGCTGTTCAAAACCACCAGCCTCTCCTGGGGAGAACGATGGGCCTTTCTCTGCCAGGAAACAGTCCTGGCAAGTAACAGTTCTAGCCTGTCTTATAGGCTCGTTGTGAGTGGGTTTCAACTCAATGGTTTCCCAGGGCCTCGCATGCCCACCTCACTTCGGGGTGGGGGTAAAGGGTTCAACCAGGACAGGAGGACCAGGGTCCTGCAGGGCCGGGCTGCGCTGACTCAGCCTCTCCCGTGTGTGTGCCCTTCTCTCCCCCCAAACCGGCTCAACTGTCCGGATTCTTCCTTGCGGTGTCTCTGTGTGACTGGGAACACAGAAAACTAAGTTAAGCCCAGGAGAGCCTGAGATTATTAGCACTCAGGCCCGCAGGGGAGCTGGGGCTGGGGGAGTGACAGCTGCAGGAGAGATCATGAATGACCTCCCCGCTGTGGGCACAGAATGACCTCCCCGCTGTGGGCACAGAAATCTCACCACAGGCCAAGAAAGATGAGATTAGAAATAGCAGGGGGGGCTGAGCCCCGGTGGCGTAGTGGTTGAGCGCGGGACTGCGGCCCACTGGGATGGAGGTTCAATTCCCGCTCACAGGAGCAAAGGCTGGGCCTCCTACTCCTACCACCAGAGGGCAGTGATGCCTAAAAAAAAAAAAAAGAAGTAGTAGGTGGGGCAAGAGCACTGGCTGGGGGCAGCGCCAGGCAAACAAGGGAGCCATTGTCAGGAGAACGCCAGGAGTTTCCCGGGGGGGCTGCTAATTGAAAGGTTGGAGGTTCTAGCCCAAGCCAAGTGCCTCAGAAGAAAGGTCTGGCGATCTTCTAAGCAATCACTGTGCGCACAGGTCTGCTTTGACACTTACAGGAAGGTACAGCGTGGGACTCTCGGATTAAGCCGGCCATCAGAAGCCAGCTGTTCCTACCCACCAATTCCTGTGAGGGAGGGAGAGACAGGGCCTCACCGGTCCTTGTCTGAGTCTGGCAACGGCCCCTGGCCCCTGTCCTTCCCCCGCTGTAACTTGTATTCCTGTAACCGCTTTCCCAGAAATGCTTTTGGCCCAGCCCCTGACCTTTTGCAGCTGCCCAAAGTCACAGGGGAACTGACCCGACCCTCACGTAGGCCCTGCCCCTCCCTGTTTTGCAAAGAATAGCCTGACCTTTTCTGGGCCGACAGGAGGTATAAAAATTCCCCTCTGCCTTGACTGGGTGCGGCTTCATCAGCTTGCTTCCCCCACAAGCTGTTGAACCCGTCTGCGAGCTCCCAATAAAGCCTGCTTTAACCTCTTCTAATTCGGACTCTTCCTTTGTTTCGTGCAAAAAATTCCTAACAGTCCTGTCAACATGACAGCCTTTGGACCTCACAGGCACAGCTCTCCTCCCCTGATGGAAGCCTGTGATCAGCGAATTTGAATAAATGATGGTCACTATATTGTCTTGATAATTTAATGTTTTTTTTTTTAATTTTTTTTTTTAAAGCATCACTGCCCTCAGGTGGTGGGAGTAGGAGGCCCAGCCTTTACTCCATGGAGCCGGCATCGAACCTCCATCCCAGTGGGCCGCAGTCCCGCGCACAACCACTACGCCACCGGGGCTCAGTCTTAGTCCATCTTTTAAAGGCAGAAAAACTCATTTATCCTTCATCATTGACTTCAGCAAGCGTGAACAGAAGCAGAAAACAAAATTCACCTTACTGTTCTTTGGGGCTAAGGAGCCTTGCAGGGCTCAGCCTTGATGATCACATTCTGGCAACTCCAAGAAGAGCAAGCACGCCCGACAAGGCACGTCCCTTCTCAGGAGAGAAACAGAACCGAAGTGGACTATAATGTCCTGGTTCCTGTGACAAGATTAACCGCACCCTGCAGATCACGGCAGCCATACTAAATCAGATATATTGAATACTGGAAACTAATTGTCGTGTCAGAACCTGGGAACACGAACCCCCAGCAGAGACTTTCCCGTCAGGGGAGGGAGAATGGGCAGGTCGACGAGCAGTCAACTTTCTGAAATGGGAGGGAGGAACGAGCCAGGGGCTTCACAGCTGGCAAGAGCGAGTTTCTCTTGCTGTCTGCCTCCGTGCCAGAGTCGGATGGGTCCAAGGGACGGTTGTGGGACTGAGGGGTGGAATCAAACAGACATCAGACCAGACAGAGCCTGGAGTGCTCACACTGGGACCACTGGGGCGCGCAGGAGGCAGATCCGCGAAGATTCCAACCACGACTTATAGTATAAGCCTTAGACACACTCTGGGGACATGCCAGCCCCCCTAATTACAGATCACAAGTGCAACAGGAAGGGGCTGTGCAATGGACACACACGTGACAGGGAGGCACACTCATCACACGATGGGTGGGCTCCAGAGTCTAGAGGGCAGCCTAACCTCGGTAGTCCCTGAGCTGGCTTGACCTCGGTGTCTTTGAGCTCACCCTCAAGAGAACCATCCGGGGACCCTTATCAGAAGGGAGTGGACTCTTCTTAGGGTGGGACAGACCAGAGGGCAGATAACCTTTAAGCAATTGACCTTCAAGTGTCTGGCCAGGGATCATGTGTCCGCCAGCGGCACCTTAGGTTTGGCGGTTTATTATCAGGGCGTCTGGGTGGGGTGGGGACAACAAAGGGAACCACTTTTCTGCTTCCTATAAGTTTGGGTTTGGGTTTTTAGGGTAAGGAGCCTGCTTTTCAGAGCCGATGGAAACTCCTGGGGGCCTCTGACCGTGCCGCTGTTTAGTCTTCTGCAGATGGGGGAAGGCACATTCTCCCGATGGGACAATGAGCACCCCCCTTCCTGGTCCCTCTCTTGGGCCCTGGAGGCACGTCTGTCAACTGTACTCCCCCCGAGAATTCTTAAGGAGCAGGGGTTCTCAGCCATGACCCCACTGATGTTGGGGGCTGCCTCTTCTTAGTGATGAGGCCTGTCTGAGTAGCAATCCAGGCCTAAACCCATCCATGCCAACATCCCCTCCCCATGTTAGACCATCAAATATCCTGCAGGCTGAAGTTGCCCAACGACGGGCAGAAAGCTCTGTTCTAGGACGTGACAATAATGCTCTGGGGCACGTGAAGGTCCCTGGGAGTCCCCAGGTGGTTGAGCGTCCACCCAGAGATACCTCAGGCCTGGCCATCTCCTTCCCCCAAATGCAGCCGCTAGCAGCCCTGCCCAGGGCAGTTCAACCAGGCACCCGTGGGCCTCCAGGAGTTGGGCTGCACCGTGACCGCAGCTGGTTTTGTGGTTCTGAAGGTTTTCAAGGTATTCTGGGCATTGAAAGAGGATGTGGTCATTTGGCGTGGGTCCAGTTTGTCTCAGTCAAATCAGCAAACCCTACCCAGGGCTCCAGTAGAAAGCGAATGTTTTGAGAATGATGGTGGCAGTGCATGTACAAATGTGCTTGACACAATGGATGGATGGATGGATGGTGATGAGAATTGTATGAGCCCCCATTAAAATGATTTTTTAAACTAAAATATAAAAATAAATTTAAAAAGCACAAATAACTAAATGAAATCATCAAACCCTTGTGACCCGCAAGTGAAAGGTGGGTGGGTGTGTGAGATAGGATAACAGTCCCTCCCCCCAGAGATGCCCAAGACCTGCTCACTGAGGGCTGAGTCCGGCCCAGTGTGCCATTTCCATGGACTGTGGGGACCCCTGGTGGCGTGGTGGGTGACACACAGCACAAGGTGAGCGGTTCAAAACCACCAGCTGCTCCTCTCGGGACAGCTGAGGCTCTCTGCACCGTAAGGATTTACAGCCTCGGGCACCCACAGGGGCAGTCGTACGCTGGGCTATGGGGTCCTTAGGAACTGGAATCAACTAGAGAGCCTGTTTTTTTGGTCTGTTTACCTTCAAAGCCAGAGACTTCCCAGCTGTGATTACCGTTGTCCTCCCATAACCCCACTCAAACCAGGCGCTCGGGCACACAGCACAGACGGCGGGAGGGGCTGCTCAGAGAGGAGAACCCCACATGGCACTGGCGTGTCGTTTGGGGACAAGATCGTGACATGTGGACTTGTGAAGGGGGAGCATCCCGGTCGGCCTACCAGGTCCTTGTCAGAGAGAGGCAGTGAGCTTAGTCTGTGGGGTTATGTAAGATTCCTCCCAAGTTGTCTCCCTTGAGCAAACAGATGCCAAACTGAGCTGCTGGCTACACCTGGAAAATGACTGGACACTTGAAGGTCAGCAGAAGCGGGTCGGGGGTTATTCTCCCTACGGGTTATCAGCCACCCAGAGCAATCAGACTGTATCGTCTGTCCCACCCTAAGGAGGGCCCAGTCCCTAACAGTAGACTACCTCCTTGTAGGAGCCCAGGGAGGTCAAGCCCACCCAGGGGGACCAGGGGTAGGCTGCCATCATGAATCTAGGGCCCAACCATGGGACAACCCATGCCTACCCCTAGTTCCTCCCCTTCCTGTTACCTGTACACCCCTAGCTCCTCCCCTTCCGGTTACTCTTCTCCCTGCTGCTCATCCCCTTCCTGTGAGGCGCATGCCTCCTGGATAGCCCCTTCCTGGGACGTGTGGGTGCCTGTACTCGCGCTCCCTAAGTAGGTCTAAACCTTCGTTAGCAAGAAAGCAGCTCGCTCTGGCTGCCTCTCCATGTGGACCGCCCAGCGGGTCTGAGGGGAGCGTGCTCCCATGAAATGTGTCTGACTCCATTCTTTAATCTCTCTATCTCATTTCGATGACCTCCCTGTGATGGCCGTACAATTGCGCCTGCCAGACCCGTGACGACACGTTAGGGGCTGGTTCCCTGACATTCGCACCCCCAGCTCGTTTCCTCCACCCTGCTGGGCTCTCCTCCCTCTCCCCAGTCTTTGGTGCACAAGCTCCCCCTGCCTCCGGTTTCTCATGCTGGGTGCCCCTGCAAGTGCCACGTCTGGATCTCTGGCCCCGCTGCCCCCCGCTCAGCCACAGCGGGAGGAGCTTGCAGGCTCCTGCTTCCAGCGCTGGACTGTGAACCACAAGGCAGGTGGCTCAAACCAGCTGCTTTGTGGGCGGGAGAGGGGCCGTCAGCGTCCTTCTGGAGGGAGCTTCCTGGCCGCAATCCCACTCTGCCCAGGACGGCTGCCCTGAGGTGGAGTTCTTGTCTTATTGATGGTGAACTAGTCCCTCTGAGTTGATTCCCAAGGGTTGACAAACGTGGCCTTCTCCCCAGGGAATGAACTGGATCGAAAGCCCCGGGCAGTTACCTTTCCACCTCAGAGACACTGACCCACATTGTAAACCCCACCTATGAGCATCACCGGGGGAGCTTGTTAGACTGACTTTCTTTTCTTTTATATTTTTAGGGTATGTTCCCCCCCCCAACCCCAATGATTTTATTGGGGACTCTTAGAACATTCGATACATCACTTGTATCAAGCATATTTGGTTTTTTTTTTTTTGGGGGGGGGCATCACTGCTCTCCGGTGGTGGGAGTAGGAGGCCCAGTCCCACTGCTGGAATTGAACCTCCGTCCCAGTGGGCCGCAGTCCCGCGCACAGCCACGACGCCACCGGGGCTCAGCCCTCAAGCATATTTGTACACATGTTGCCATATTCATTTCCAAATATTTTCTACCTGAGTCCTTGGTATAAGTTCCTCTTTCCCCCTCCTTTTAAAAAATTTTTTTATAAATCATTTTATTGGGGGCGCATACAATTCCCATTAAGATCTATTCATACATGAATTGTACGCAGGCCACATTTGCACACTTGTGGCCATCATCACTCTCAAAACATCCTCCCTCCACTAGGTATCCAGTTTTGTTTTGTTTTTTTTGGTGTATGTGTGTTTTTGGGGCCTCACTGCCTCTGGTGGTCGTGGGCGTTACCCAGTGCTGCTCCTGAGAGCCACCGCTGGATTTGAACCGCCAAGCCCACGGGCCGTAGTCCCGCACTCAACCACTTACGCCGCCGGGGCTCAGCCCTAGGTATCCAGTTTTAGGTTGTTTTTAAATTATTATTTTAGAACATCATTTTGTTTGTGTTTGCTTTTTTTTGGGGGGGGCATCTATTTTAGAACATCATTTTATTGGGGGCTCTTACAGTTCTTATGACATTCCATACATCCGTTGTACCGAGGGTAGCTGTCCCCACAAGCTGTCATTATCATTTCCAAATCGTGTTCCACTTGAGTTCTTCGTATCAGCTCCTCTTTCTGCCCCTCCCCGGTGAACCCTCGGTCAATGATCTTTTGGTAAACTGGTGTGTGGTACAGTCAGCACTGACTCACGCTGGCTGCAGGTGCCACACACCGACGGAAGCCGGGTCAATCCCCTGCTGCCTCACGACTGCTCCCTGCTTGCTCCTGGCTGCAGCTGCTGGGTGGGTCAGTGCACCCCTTCTTCCTTCTGCCCATCTTGCCCCCACACGTGAGAAGATTGAAGATGAAGTGGCTCGGGCCAGGCCCACCCCTTAGTCTCCAAAGTGACCTCCGTGCCCTTCAGGATGTCAGCGTCGTTGTGCAGACATTGACCAGTGGGCACCGTGGGACTCTCCCTCCTTCCCGGCCGTGGAGTCAACGCCCATGCATCGTGACCTGATGGGACGGGGCAGGGCTGCCCGGGTGCGTTTCTGAGTAGAAAACCCCAGCTGCCTCCCGCAGCAGCGCGGCCGGTGGGTTTGAACCGCTGACCCAGAGGTGAGCAGCCAGACGCAGCGCCGCTGCTGCTTTTGTTCCCCTGCAGATCCCTGGAAGTGGGCACTCGGGGAGACCCTGGCGTGGGAGGCATGGAATTAGAGCCCTTGTTCAAATGTCGACCCTGCCTCAGCCTCTCTGGGCTGGCAAGGCAGGCGCAGGGAGCCAAGCCAGAAGGAGCCCGGCTTCCAGGCCTCCCATCCGGGATTGAAAAGGTCCAGGTGGAAGGAATCTCTGTCCAGCCTGGGAGTGGGTGGGGGTTCCCAGGGGAGTGGAGCTGGACCTGCTCTTGCTCCCGCTGCCCGGCAGAGGGCGAGCCGCGCCTACAAATGGCTTCTTCCCCTTGGCAGTGAATTCTGGGATGGCAAGAGGAATTGATCTCACCTGCTACATTTCGCCTTCAGAGGAATTGATCTCACCTGCTACGTATCGCCTTCAGATGACGCTTCCAGCACGCCCATTCCCACACCGGTGACGCCCGTGCTCCCTTCTCCGTGTGGGCTCCGAGTCTGGTGCTGCCTGGGACCCACGTCCTGGCGTTCTGATGTCCCCCCTCCTCCCCCCACCCCCGACTGTCTGTCCCGTTCATTTCCTCCTTGAAGGCACCCAGAACTCACGTTGCAGAAAACTGGAATCCTTCAGGGATCGGACTTTTTGGGGAGCAGTCTTGCGTGAACACCTGACGGCCCTTTCCGCGCCATCAGAGGGATTCCTTCGCCCTTGACCTGAGAAGGTCAAGGTGGGCAGCCAGAGGCTGGGAGACAGCCGGGAAGCAAACAAGTTCCTGGAGCCAGAAGTCGGATGTGTGGCTTTTATTTTTAATGTAGATTTCATTGGGGGCTCTTACAGCTTTTATAACATTGAATACACCATTCATATTAAGCACACTGGTACACATGTTGCGATATTCATTTCCAAACATTTTCTTTTTTTTTTTTTTATCTAGGCATCACTGCCCTCTGTGGTGGTGGGAGTAGGAGGTCCAGCTTTTGCTCCTGGGAGCTGGAATTGAACCTCCAACCCAGTGGACCGCAGTCCCGCGCACAACCGCGACGCCACCGGGGCTCAGCTTCCAAACATTTTCTACTTGAGCCCCCGGCATAAGCTTCTCTTTCCCATTTTCCTTTAGTTTTTTTTTTTTTTTAATTCAAGTGTGTGGTTTTCATTTAATCTCCCACCCCCACCCCCAACTAGAGTGCCTAGAAAGCATACATTGGATAATCACACGCACAAGGCTAGAAAACATATCTATGTGTTATAAATAGACCCCCCCCCTTCTCCGTGTTGGGCGTGTTTTCCAACGTGAGGGGCTTATTCTGCGGTGCCTGGCCCCATGCGGCCATTCTTCATGCAGTGTTCAGCGGTGAAGGCCTGAGACTTGAGCAGCTCCTAGTGGCTTTTGTAGTCTGCGCTCGCTCTGGGATCTCTGGGGAAGCCCTTCACCTGAGCCGGCCCTGCTGGCACCTGAAATCGCTGGGACGTCGCTCCCAGCGTGACAGCCACACAGAGACACCACGCAAGGGCAAACTGACAGGCCAACGGGGCTTCTTCAGTCCTGAAGGTATTTAATACGAATGGCAAAGTCAGTCATCCAAAACCCCCAGAGGCACCGAGGGATGGAGCGGAAGCTCTGCTCCCGCAAAGATGGGCAGCCTCGGAGGCCCACAGGGCGGTTCTCCCCTGTCCTACCGGGTCCCTATGAGTCTTCATGGACTTGGTGGCAGTGATGGCAGGGAGTCCAGGCCCCTGGGAAGGGGGTTGGGTAGAGAGGAGGTGCCTTGAGCCCTTGTCACCAGCGGTTATGCGGCTGTCCTTGTTACAAGCCCTCCACCCCCAGCAGCCTTCTGTCCGTCTGCCTGCGCACTGCGGGGATGGTCGCTATGCTCCTGGAAGTTCCAGTGCCAGTGGGACACCCCACGAGGCTGGCCCAGAAAAAGAGTAGGAAGAAAGGCCTGCCCATCCGTGTTGGCAAACCTTACCATGCAGGCCCCGTGAGCTACCACCGAGGGCTTCCTGAGATCTCAGAACAACTCATACGACAGCGTCAATCTCTCATAGGAGTGCGTGTTTGAGATGTCATTCTTGATGAGAGGAGAAGGCCCCATCTTTCTCCCACAGAGCAGTTCCTGCTTCCAAACTGCAGACCAGTGGTTCTCAATCTTCCTAATGCAGCGACCCTTTCATACAGCTCCTCATGTGGCAGGGACCCCCCCCAACCATAACATTCTTTTTCTTGGTACGTCATCACTGTCATTTTGCTACTGTGATGAATCGGGCAACCCCTGTGAAAGGATCGTTTGACCCCTAAAAGGGTCACGACCCGCAGGTTGAGAACCACTTCATTAAGAGGTGGTGAACACAGGTGCTCAAGGAGTCACGAGGGCTTCCTGAGGAGCCCCAGGCTGGATCTCACATCTGGCTCCTCCTCCTCCTGTTTCACCACCTGCTGACCCCAGCTGTTGGCCAACGATGGTCAATGTAGCTGACTTTGGACCCCTGCATCCACCAGCCTGTGTCGCTTCATGACCACTAGATCCACAAGACTTCCCACCCACTGGCCTGTCTTCTTCCTGTGTTTGGCATCATTGCCCATGTTGCATCATTTGAAGAGGAATTTTTTTCCCCAATGATTTCATTAGGGGCTCTTATAGCTCTTATAACATTCCATACATCATTTTTACCCAGCATATTTGTACCCATATTGCCATCTTCATTTCCAAATATTTTCTGTTTGAGCCCTTGCTATAAGCTCCTCTTTCCCCCTCCTTTTTTTTAATATATCATTTTATTGGGGACAAGAGGAAATTATAGACTGGTATCAGACATATTGGCTAATATTGGTCTTATGTATTTGATCTGGACTGGGCTGGGATGTTTTCTCAATATACAATTGCTCTTTTATATAAATAAGGCTCTTTATTATTCTCATATGAATGTCTACGGATTTGTTTTCCAGGCTACCCAGACTAGCACACCTGGTGTCCTTCAGGGACTGGTCTCTCCTGACAACATGTCCAAAGCATTTGAGAAGTCTTCCCATTCCTGCCTCTAAGGAGCACTCTGGCCATACTTCTTCCCCAGACAGATCTGCTTGTCCTCGTGGCATGTTATGGTCCTATCCTTCACCGGTATCACGGTCCAAACGCATCAATTCTGTTTCAGTCTTCCTAATCCAATGCCCCTTTCCCTCTGAGCAGCCTCTTATAAGGAGGAAAACAGATGCAGAGAAGCAGACCCCCAGGGGAAGACTTCAGGAAGGATCTGGCTAAAAACCAGGGAACAGCTATAGCTACGAGGGAGGCTCTTCCCGGGAGCTGACAGCCAGACAGAAAGACCTACGGACCCCCCATGTAGACCTCCAGCTTCCAGACCTGTGATGAAACACGTTTGCATTCTCTAATGTCTCATCCTGCCACATTTGGTTCTGGGGACCCGAGGAGACAGAGATGCCACCCATCGCATCCTTGGGTGCAGCTCTCCCGTCCATCCATCACATCCGGTCCTGCTGGCTGTAAGGCCCAAGGTGGCTTGTTCCAGTCTTTAGTAAGAGGTTTGGGTCTTGAACCTGTCCTGGTGATTGGGATATGACAGGTCCTGGTTAAGCTGCTTCCTGACTCACCCTTGAGTTGATTTCTCCTGTGTTCAGGCCTATCCTCTCCCCACCCCTCTCTCGGTGCTCACGGACACCACATTGTGAGGTGCCTGGGCCTGTTTCTCTCTTGGTGTGATGTCCACCTGGATGAAGCCCGCTCTTCCTTTCCCGATGTGATGGTTAGGATTTATATCAACTACTTGGGTGACGGTAGGGGTAGCGGCTCCACCTATCAATCACCTCCCTGGGGGTGTGGCCTTCTGTGGGAGAGAAAGATCTTAAGCAGAATCAAGTTCTCTCACTTCTTCACCCTTTGCTGGGTCTGGATCCTGCGTCTGCTTTGTCAACCTCCTGCCATGCTGCCTGCCGATCCCAGGAGCTATCCAGAGACCTCTGACCTCGGATTCATCCAGCTCAGCAACCCCCAGCCTGTGGTCTTCCTGCTCCATCTTCCTGCTTCCTGTCTGTCAGCCCCTGCAGTTCCAGGAGCCAGGAGAAGCCTCCAGCTGACAGCTGACCCTGGGCTTGAGCCGGACTGGACGTGCCCTCTGTGTGGTCTACTTCGTGGCATGAATCTCTTTCTCTCTGTATACACATACAGGAGTCACAGGTTTTGCTGCTCTCGGGAACCCCGCCTGACTCACCCGAGGCCCTCTTCCCTCCGAGACTCAGCCTGGTCCCTGTGGCTAGCCCAGTTACCTCTATCCGAGTGTTCCTCCCCGTGGGCATCTCCTCAGGTGTGAGACTGAAAAAGATAGTCTGTGCTCATGTGGGTGGGGCTCCTTCCCTTTGAAAGGAAATCACTTTCAGAACGCTGGAGGCGCCCTCAAATCCTACAGAGGAAGGGGGTCGCGGGACACAGCCCAAGCGTGACATTCACCTTTCGATCTCTTGAAGTCACAGCAGAGCAGGGGAGACCAGCACGTCCCTCTCCATACCTGAGCCCCTCCCAGCCTTCCTCAGTGAAGGGGACAGTGTCCTGGGTGGTTGAACATGGATCAGAACTTAAAGAAACACCCGGTAGGCGGTTTTGTGGACGGGTTCTCCCTGGACACTTCAGGTTTTCCTACACAAATGGTTTCTCAGAGTTGAAATCAGGCACTGAGTTAATATGTGCCCCAACACGCAGGATAGAAGTCTCTTTGGGCTATAGGACTTAATGGTCTCCCAGACTGGCTGCTTCTTGGTAGAAAAGAAGAGGATGTCAGGAATGGAGTGGTACGTTCCCCACCCCACCATGTCCTCTTGATGTCTTCATCTTTGCTGCGGGAAAGGGTGCCAGGTGTGATCTGTCAGCCTTGGGTCACACTGGTGCTTGGGCGGGGCCGGGTCCAGTCAGAAGGAGCCCTGGGGCTCAGTGGTTAGATGTGATCCTGCCTTGCAGAAAACAAAGTCCGCTGTTTGACTCCCTCAGCCGTCCGTCCCAAGAGACGCAGCAGTCATCTACTTCTGAGAGGACTCACGGCCCAGAAGCCCTGAGAAGTTCCACTCTGCCCGGGGTTGCTTGGAGTCCGGGGACTGGGCAGCTGTGGGCTTGCTCCGGACCCCAGTCCGAGTGGCGTCCTTATGAGCCGGGAGAAGAGACAACAGGAGGCCGGCGGCCGTATGACGAAGGACGGAGCAGGGCTCAGCTGCAGGCCGAGGACATGTGGGGGCGCTGGGTGGAAGTTGGGAGAGATGCCAGGCAGGATTCCTCCCCAGAGACGCCAAGGAGAGCACTGTCCCTCTGGGTCCCGGGACTGCGAGAGGAGGAGGTGGCGATGGTGGCGGGGTGCTGGTGAGACAGTGCAGACCCCAGCGGCCCGATGGCCAACAGAACAGATACCTCCGGGTCCTGCGCGTCTGCACAACTGGGCGTGTCTGAGCCCTGGTCACAGCCCCTGTGTCTGTCCATGTGGTGCAAGGCCTTCTTTTTGTCCCTCATCCTTATCAAGCAGGAGATCCTTCTCCAGGGCCTGGTCTCTCCCCCAAAGCTCGTCCAAAGCCTCACAGCCTGGCTTCTGGCCGGGTTTCTCCCAGGCAGCTCGGTGGTTTGTGGGGCACCTAGGATCGTCTCGGCCAGTGCCTCTTCTTCCATCTTCCATCTTCCCCATCTGTCCAGCGTCTGACTGCCACATGCCCAGAAGGTGGAAGGGGTGAGACTGTCCCCCAGGGCAGCCAGACTGGGCCCACGCCAGGGAACCCACAGGCTGACCCTTCCCGAGGAAGCCGAGGCCCTCGGACTCCACGCAGGGTCCTGAGATGAAGGAAACCTCTGGTCCTGGCCTGGGAAGGTCCTGACCCGTGGGCAGGTCACTGAGCCAGCCAGGCTGGTCCCTCAGGGCCACTGGGCAGGGCTGGCGGGGAGGCAGTCACCGGACATCGACCTTCCCTGAGGAACTGCCTGCTTTTCCCGCCTGGAGCCCTCGGATATCACTCATGGTGAATGCTCCCGGGGGCCGTGTGGTCCTCTTCTGTCTGACGAAGGAGTGCATGTGCCCCACCGGGTCTCCCTGGAGGCCTCACACCCAGACGGATGGACGCATCTCCTTCCTGGTGTTTCCAAGCATCACAGAGATGCCTTTGAGAGGGCCCTGGCAGAGGCTGGTCACACCAAGGACCAGCGAGTCTGTCTCCGAAGGAGGACCGCCAGGATGCTCTTCAGAAGCAGGGGTGGGGGTGGGGGGAGGGGGCAGCCCTTGGTACACATTGTCAGGACAGACTATTCCCCGGTGTGAAGGACAACGTGGTCAGTGCCAAGAAGAAGGGATGAATTGACACAGGGGCTACATGCACAGGCTCCACGGTGCCTCGTCCTGTTTTGTGCCACGTCTTCTGACAGCAGTCCCGCACCGGCCACGGCAGGATGAAGCAAGCAGGCGCACACCCCAGCACAGCAGACCCTGGGGGGAGAGGGGTGGCCTACAAGCCCAGGACACAGAATGCCAGGGTGATTCATGGCTGACTTGCCAAAACTTTGGCCATCTCACCACCCAACCTGTGAGAAAATAAAGCTCTGTTCTTCAAGGCCAACCGCCTCGTAGCAGTTGTGGTCACTGCAACAGAGAGAAGGGAAGGCCTGGCCGTCCCAAGACAGACCTTTCTGGTGGGGCCTGTGTGAGCCCAGGGGGACTAGAGAAACACATTCCTAGATACTTGTGTGTGTCAGAGAGAACTTTATGTCAATGAGCAATAGTACAATCAGAAAACATGCACGCCCAGCCCAGATCGAGTCCATAAATCCAAGAGGAGCCCATATGTCCAATGACTACAAATTCCTCTTCATGTCCACACAACACATGCAATGACGCCGAACGCAGGAAGCGCACAGGCCAGCAGCTGGGAAGTCTTGTGGGTCCAGTGGCGGTGGAAGGATCTCAGAGTTGGCAGGGGCCTCCACGTGACTCCTTCAACTCCAGGGCTCTAGTGTAGCTCCTTGTGGTTTGTCAACGGGAATGTCAATCAAAGAAAGCGAGTGCATCCTGCCTCCAAATGAAGTCATCAAGCTGCGAACTGAGTGACAGGCTAGGCTCCACCCCTTCATAAGTTGACACCAGATGATGTAATGACCTCAGGACCATTGACCAGTGCCATCCCAATAAACTGCTGCCCCCAGGAGGAGCCCCACAGCCTGGAGGAGTCCCCGATCTTCTGGAAGTCACTGTGTGAGGTCAAAAGCTCATGGCTTGAAACTGGATACCCCAGAGTAGATGCCTGGCCACACTTCCCAGCTGGATGGCCCCAGTCTGCCCCTTGGTGAGACCACCACCGTCAGGAACTGTGTGCGAAGATTCAGTCACAGACCCCCAGGTCTGGCAGGCCATGGCCGCCAGGTGCTATTCCCACCGTCCCACTGCCCCTCCTATAACAGGGCACCAAGCTTTTCTTTTGGCCCCAAAAGCTGACTTTCCACCTGGGCCTTGATGGACAGTGCTGGCTTTGGGCTGGGCAGCAGAGAAGGGGAGGGTAGTGCACTTGGGGGGGGGCATCCTGCTTGGCATTTCATTGCAGAAGCCTATCCAGCTCTGGCACACAGCAGCACTTTGGGTTGGTTGTTGACGACAAGTCCTTGCTGTGGCAGGTGGGACGGTCCCGCTGATGCAGCGTCCTGCTCTGCAGGAAGGGGCAGCTGTTCTGCCCAGGACCCCTCAGGGAAGGGTGCCAGACAGAAACCCCAAGAGAGCCCTCCATGCTGACTCCCGGCAGGCATGGTGGCCCCAGGCCTTAAAAGCCTTTCATTTCGGAAGAGGGCAAGGATTCCCTGGGTGCCCAGTGGGCAGCTCTGCCCCACCCCAGCCCATCTGGGCTTACAGGGCCTCTCAGAACCCAGGCTGCCCTTCCCGTGGCCCCTGAGTCTTGAATGCTGTCTTCCTAAGCCTGCCCTCCTAGTTCAGAGTTGCCTGGAGAGCTCACTGTCCCCGTGCTTGGTCCCCTCCCCCTCCCGAGCAGGGACAGAATGGACGTTTGCTTGGGAGGGAAGGGGAGAGAAGCTGCTTGAAACTGTCCCCGTTCAGGTCTACCAGATGCACAGTCAACCAGACCCCCTGGATTGGACGGTTGTGGTTTGCAGAGTTTTCATCGGCTGATTTTTTTAAAGAAGCAGTCTGCCAGGCCTTTCTTCCTCATCTTCCCCAGTCTGAATGCTGCCTGGGGACCTGCTCAGCCTCCCTGTCAGACTCACTGCTGGGGGCTACAGGGCTCTCCTGCTGTCGGCTGGGAGTGGGGGTCAGGCCCTCGGGGGGAGCAACAAGCCCCCTCTTCTTGGGAAAAGCGTGCTCCCCTTTCCTCCCAGGTAGGGCAGGGTGGAGGACTGTAAGGGACGGGGTCTCCGGTCCCCGTGTGGGGTGACAGCTCAGAACCAGGCAGATGCAGGCAGTCATGATCCTGCAGCCTGGGCAAGGATGCCTGTGAGCTGACAGGTCCCTCTGTGTGCCTCCCACCCCCATCGTGCGAGACCCGCGGGGCAGGGTCCCCTCCCTCTCCCTGTGGTCCCAGAGACCAAGGGGCCAGACCAGCTCCCCCAGTTCTGTGCCACCCTCCTCTGCCTGTGCTCAGGTCCTGGGGCCCCCCGCCCAACCGAGGCAGCCTCTGTCCGCAGTCCACAGAAGATGCTCATTTCTTTGTTGCCAAACTCACTTCCTTCTGGCTGCTGAATCGGGGCGGCCACAGAGGACAAAAGGGAGAAAGATCCGCTCATTGTCTCCAAGCACACGCGCACTTTGTTTGCAGCTGGCGGCTCACGGGTCTCGGGGGAGCTGCTCTAATTGCCCATCGCCGAGTCCAGCCCTAGCGCCTGGCTCTGGGCTCTTCAGGCTTTGTGTGGGCTGGGGGGCTGTGGCAGTTAGGAGGTGTCCTGCCTGCACTGTGGGTGTTTTTAGCGAAGTCCACATCCACTTTCTGCGTCTCCTCTTGCCTGCTGTCTGGGCTTGTTGGTCAGCACTGTCCCTGGACATGGGGGCGAGGCCGCCCCTGCTCTGCTAAGTTGGATGTACAGGCAGTGCTGGCCTGACAACGTCCTGTCCTCAAAGGACAGAGACCCAGGACAGCCGCATGCAGCCTCTTCCAGCTGCCACATGCTGGCCCAGCTCCTGAACGGTGGTGGTGGTGGAGGTGGAGATGGTGATGGTGGAGGTGGAGGTGGAGGTGATGACGGTGGAGGTGGTGATGGTGGAGGAGGTCACCGTGGTGGTGGTGGTGTCAGGGGCCGAGTCAGTCCCAGTGCATCCACGGGTCACTGCTTTCCTGGAGGGAAAGGGAGAGGAGAAACCGGAAGGCGTGTGGAAGCTAACAGACCACACAGAAATCGACGTCCAAGACCACGGGGCCAGAAGAGCTAGGTGGTGCCTGAGGCTCTGAAAGGGGTCAGAAGAAGGTCCTGGATAGAGTGGGAGAAAAAGGGGGAACCGAACTCTTGATCGTGGAGAGATCATCCCCAAGACTGTGGCCCTTACTCCGCAGGTCTGGGTCTGGGTTCACTTCCGCGTGAGCACAGCCAGCCACTTAAACAAAGACAGCCTGTGTCTGCGGAGGAACCCCGTGCTGAGGGTGGTGGGAGGAGGAATGGGAATAGGACACGAGGTGGGGGGAGGAAGTGGGACAGGTGACGGTGTGTCGAGGGGGGGCCGTGGAGGAGCTGAGTCAGAGTGGGGGGTCCGTGTTGAACTATGATGTGCCCCTACAAGGACAGCAAGGTCAAAGAAAGGAAGTTCAGTTGGGATGGCCTTACAGTGGAGGGGACGGGGACTCCCAGGGACCAGGATGGTTACATCCCAAGATTCTGGAACCAAAGGCAGATTCTTTGGGAAAAGTAATTCTTCCCAGGTGACTTGACCAGGTGTCGCCTCCAGTTGGGCCACTGCTTTAAGCCGGTGCCCTGTGGCTCTGCACGGCCAACACACCTCATTGGCGCTGTCACACGCACAGACACACAGGCAGCCATCCCCAGAGCGCCGAGGGCCAAGCTCCAAGGGACACTTCCTTGGAAGCCGTGTTTCCAAGACTGAGGTCACCTGGAGACGCATGAGGCTCGTGGATGGACCCTATGTGAGGACAGGTGTTCCCTCCGCTTGATGGGCCGCAGGACCCCTGAGCTCAGCACGCAGGGTCATTTTTGGAGTGACCAGCCCTCCGTGTCCCCAGCGGCTTCGGGCTTCCCAAGTGTCCTGCACGTGACTCCGGTTGTTTTGATCAGGAATGACGTCCTCTTGCCAAGGTCCCCACAGCTGCCTAAGTTCCCATCCACCGACTTCCGTGCAGAAGGCTGAGCGATACTGCCCACATGAGCGGTCTCCAAACCGTCCCCCACCCCCACCCTGCTGGAGGGGCGCCCGCTCCCGATGGGTTACACGCTCACAGGAAGGCGGCGCCTTGGTCACGGCTGACAAACAGTGTTCATACATAGTTGCTAACCAAAGTCTGTGGTCACATCCCAGTTCATTCCTGGTGGGGCCCAGGCGATGGATTTTGACCACGGCAGGATGTCACGCAGCTACCGGGACAGAGCAGCTCCTCTGCCCTACAAATGTCCTGGGCTCCCTCCTTCCCCCCACGCCCTGCGCCCCAAGAAGGAACATGTCCGTCTCCGTCTGCCAAGCCTGAGTTCCCCCAGGGCCTGTCCTCATCCACGAACCAGCCATCTCAGAAGGAGAAGGGGGAGGCTTGAATCATCATCCTTGGGAAGGCAGGGGGCAGCGAGAGAGAGGAAGAGGTTCAATGAGACAGACAGACAGACACAGCAGCTCCCACTGTGGGTGCCGGCTTAGCAACGGCGGTGAGGACGGTGCAGGGTTTGGCTATGCTTGGTTCTGTTCTACCCGGCATCTTTCTGAGCCAGAGCTGGCTTCCTGGCACCTTACTGTAACAGCAGCACCTTGGGGGTGGGGGGTGGAGGGTGTGGGTGCGTGGTTCCCTACCAACAGGCGCTGAGGGGGAGAAGCAGGCCTTGGGGCCCCTGTAAGCTGTGTACCAGGCTTCACATCATGGCTGATGGACACCACGTCGACACCAGACTGGAGGGCTCCCTCTGGCTGCCCGGGAAGCGCTGGGACAGAAGGCAGGGCAGGGCTCACTGAGCCTGTGCATCCTTTTACAAAACACACATGCCTCTATGGCGGCCACCACCAGCCGATCTGGAAGGGGAGGCTTCGGAGCCAGTAAGGGGCCCTTGGTGGTATAGTGGTTATATTCTGGGCTGCAAGGTCAGCAGTTTGAAACTACCAGCCGCTCTGTGGGAGAAAGACGGGGCTTTCTATTCCTGTACAGCCACAGCCTCAGAATCCCACTGGGGCTGCTCTGCCCAATCCTCTAGGGCCGCTATGAGTCATGGTCAACTTGACAGCAGTGAGGATTTGTTTGTTTTCTGGGGGGGTGGGGGCGAGGGGGCAGCTATGAGGAGCCTTGATAGTGCAGTGAGTGAAGTGCTGGAGGCTGCTAGTCCCAGAGTTGGCAGTTCAAACGCACCAGCTGCTCCGAGGGGGACAGAGGAGGCTGCCTGCTCCCCGTAAAGTCTGACCATCTCAGAAACTTTAGGGAGCAGTTCTGCTCTGTCCCAGAGCGTCGCCCGGAGTCACAATGGACTTGGTGGCGGGGGGCTGGGTGTTTGGTTTGGGGGTCAGCAGGGAGGCAGGCAGATGTTTGGAGGATTTGTTCAAGAGGGGGAGCTTGGGGAGTCAGCCCCTATGGGCCCGGATTGTTGACTTTTAGGGGCACCAAGTGGAATAATTCCAGACGTTGAGGTCGTCACTCCCGGGAAGGTGAGACAGAGGTGGTCTCAGACCTGGGCCAGGTGTCCGCAGGTCCTGAAAGCATGACTGTGCGAGTGGGCCACTCCCTCTGAGGCCTCTCCACCGGAGCAACCAAGCTGTACAGAGCAGTGCCTGGGAAGGAGGGGCACATGGCGCCAGAACAGGGACCTGAAGTGGGAAGAGATGCCCTGATTTGCCGTGGCTGGGCCACAGCCACCAGCAGGAAGCAAGCAGGTAAGGTGGGCTTCATGGTGGCGGGAGAGGGGTGGGTGCTCTGGGGTCCTTCACCCAAGCAGAGGGGTAGTGTCTTCTTGCCCGTGTCCCCCCAGGGTCACCTTCTCTGGTTTTCCTAGACAAGCCCCAATTCATTATCACCCTAAAAACTGATCAAAAAACAAAGTCGGCTCAAAGGACAGCCTCGCCTGCATGACTGAGGGTCTTGTGGGCAGGCCTTAATGTGGCCACGAGCAAACCAAACCAGCGGCCAAGCCACTTTCCACTCCGATTCTTTCTCATCGGTCGGGACCCAGAGATGGGGGTGCAACGGGGGGTGATCCCCATTCTAGGAGGGCGAGGGAGATGTCTGCTATTGTCCGGAGCCATCCAGCCCGGACATGCTTGACCTTGCTACAGTCACTAGTCTGAACTCTGTTACTGTTTGTTGCCTGAGCTTAGTGGTCTATTATCTTTATAACAGTGAACAGCCCTGCCCTTTGAAGCCTGACTTTCAGACGTACTGACCTTCACTTGTTAACATGCTAATTACCTAGGCTTATAGATAAGGTATTTCTGCTTGTCTTGACTTGCATCTTTGTGATTGGTTGCTATAAGTTGCCCCCTTCACTCCTGTATACACTTATTAACATATGGACCTCTTTGAGGACTACAGCCCCTTTCGCGCATCATATTTGGCACTCATCTAGGATTGGCCCCCTGTTGACTTTACCTCATTAGCATGAGCTGTGACCTTTACTCCTGACCATTGACTATATTTACCCTAAGTTTTGCTCCAATAAATGAGACTTGATCAGAATCCTGTCTTGTCTCCATTTCTCGCGTCTCCTGTCCCCCCAATTCCCGCTCCTTCTTCCAGGAATTGCGAATTACAGACCCGCAGGCCGGGACATGCTATAGTGTGCCCTTCCCTGGGACTCGGTCAGAGGGTTTTGGGGGAGGGATGAGAGCGTGTCTCCACCAAGCCTTGCTGGGGGGACACCGTGGCCTCACGCCTGAGGCCTGCTCTCTCCTGTAAAGGTCAGGTGGGCTTCGGAGCAGTGCTGACAATGGCCTGCTTCCTGCTCCTGGAGCAACACCCCTGCGGCCGGGGGGTGGGGGGGTGGGGGGTGGTAACCAGAAGACAGAACGACCCGATCCACCAGCGGTTCATGACAGCCTGGGAAACACTGCGGCGTCTGCAGTGCAGTCTGAGAGCGCAGAGCGTCAGGGAGCCAGGCCTGGGGTCAAGTCCCGTCTCTCTCCTGGTCACCGTGCCCCTGTGGACGAACTGACTCATGGCTTGTTGAGTTAGGGTTCATGTCGCCTAAAGGGCCACTCGTGTAACCCATAATCCTGTGGGTTGGCAGAGGTCCTGCGGGCAGCACAATGCTGACCTTAAAGCATTTCTCAATTCAGGGTGCCCTGCCGCCAAGCCAATGCGGAGGCACAAGGACCCTCTGTGAGGTGCGAAGACGGTCGCTGTGTATGAGAGGAGAAAGGTCAGCCGGCGCGGACCCAGCCCAGAGCATAACTACTCCGCCAGGGCTCCTGTGGCACATCCAGATCACCCCCCCAAAAGAAACCCCACCCCGGCCCTTCCCCGCTCCTGGCACCTGGCAGCCACTGGTCTCTGGATCTGACTCTCCTGAGCCTTTCCCATTAGACAGACGCACTCACAAACACACAAACAGACAGAGACACGCATTCGCACAGATACATACGACATCAACAAAGACACAATCACAGTCACACACACAGACTGACATGCACAGGCATAGGTGCAAAGACAGATACAGAGAAACAGCTACAACACACAGACAGGCAGAGACACACACAGATGCACAGGCATCGATGCAGATACTCAGACACATACAGAGACAGCAGTCAACCTCTCCTGGTGCACAGAAAGCAGAGAGACCGACCTCCTTGGGGGCCATGCCCCCCTCGGCAGGAAACCCTCTGGTGTAAATATAGACCCTTCCCGCAGCTGCTTCCCAGGGGTGGGGGTGGGGGCAGGCAATGTGTGTGGGCCACAGAAGCAGGAAGTGACATTGAGCCACTCTGGGCCTCCAGCTCCACGCAGTGTCCGTCAGTGCTGTTGTGACAATGGCCTGTTGCCTCCTGGTGGGCCGTCTGCTTCTGTGGTCTGAGCACACTACACCGGGATTGCAAGTGCCGCAAACACTCCTTTCCCCTCTGTCTCCCCACTGTCTTTCAGACGCCAGCCAGGGCGTGGCCCAGCTGGAAGGGACAGGGAGGACCCAGGAGAGGCTGGTCTGTTGTGTCCCAGGACCAAAATCGTGGACACATCCTACTGGGCCAGGCCTTCTGGAGGCCGGGGACGGTGGGTTGGGCCACAGGGAAGTGGCAATCCCGAGGTGGCCTGGGCCAGCCCGTCCACCCCAGCTGTGCCCACAGTAATACCCACGGGGGTCCGGATGCCCGCCTGACAAGGGCTTTCATCTCAACAAGATATCACTTTACATGGAAAGCCAAGATTTCTGACTTTTTAAAAAAATTTCTGACTTAAAAAACAAAACAAAAACTAGGCCATGCTCAGACCCATTCTCTGTAGCCCCTAGCCTCAGCCACTCCCACCCCCTCCACCTCCAGGACTTCTCATGGGCGGGTGGAGGGGTCGTGACAAAAGGAAGACCCTGGACAAGATGGACGGACACCGTGGCTGCGACCTGGGGCTCCATCATAAAAACCATCAGGTACCCGGCGCAGGGCTGCAGGACTGAGCATCTGATAGGACTCCATGGTCCCTCACCACAAACACAAGAGTGGGGGCAGGAGCCCTTTGGCACTTCTGTTTTGCCCCATGCCAGAATGTTCTACGCCGATCCTCCAGCCAGCTAAAACCCTCAGACAAAGGGCCACCAGCTTTCTTAATAATGGACTGTTCACCTGCACAGGTGAGTTTAAGAGAGAGTCTGGGGGGAGCTGCAACGACATCTGCTAGGGTCTGCAGCAACAAGCACAGCCTTTCTCACCAGCATGCTTGGAGGGCGTGTCCGCTGCCAGGCAACACGGGGAAGGAGGCCTGGAGGTGCCCCGGGATGTAGGATGGTGGGGCTGCTCATGAAAAGGTTAATTCTTCAAACTGTCCCGATGGAGTAAGACGCCGCCGCTGTCTGCTCCTGGAAGAAAAAACATCTGACAACAAAAGCCAGGCCCCCTGTCATCGAGTGGGTCCCTGCTGGCTCACAGCGAGTCCCTGTGGGCTTCCCAGACTCTGACTGTCATGGGAGTAGAAAGTCCAGTCTTTAAAGATTAAGCGAAAAACAAACCAAAACCAGAACCCGCGGCTGTTGGGTCCATTCTGATCCAGGGGCCTGGTAGGACTGAGCGGAACGGCCACTTTGGGTTTCTGAGACTAAGTCTTTATGGGCAGACGGCCTCATCTTTGCCTCTGGAGCAGAGCGTGGACTGGAACTGCTGACCTTCAGGTGAGCGCTTCAGTGTGTACGCTCACTGAGGCAGACTTTAAAGCCAACAGCTAACCTCACGGCCACTGAGCCGACTCTGACGCACGGCAAACCTGGAGGGCAGAGTAGAACTACCCCCACCCCCCACCCCCCCCCCACACACCTGTGGGTTCCCAAGGCTGTACATCTTTACAGGAACACAAGGCCCCGTCTTGCTCCTGAGGAAAGGCTGGTGGTCTTGAACTGCTTACCTCGGAGCCACCAGCCCAATTTACAACCACTCTGCCACCAGGCCTCCCCACCCTCCCAGGATCCTGTGACTCGGCCCCGCTCTGAGTCAGAGTCCACCCCTGTGGCGGCGGGTTGGGTTTTAGCCAATGAGCATTTCTGTGCATTCCCACGCCTGATGCTCAGAACAGCCGAGAGGCGGGTTGCCACCGATAAACAGCTCCCGTTTGCATCTGATGATGCCAGGCCCAGGGAGGTGGCACCCAAACTGGCCTCGCCGGAGGGCTCGCAGCTGTTCTTTGAGTGCACTGCCCCCAGAGAAGCAGGGCCCTGCACATAGACGTCAGTGGGGCTGAAGCTGGCAACAGGGAAACAGATTTTGAAGAGAACAGACGCTGTGGGAGGGTGGGGCCCCCAAGGCCACTGCTCACTTGGCCTCAGTGCTGCCTCCTTGCCAGCCTGCAACACCGACACAGGGGTCTCCCCACCCCACCCGCAAGTCCAGAGCCCAGACAGCAAGACCCAGAAGGTATGGGCCATCCTCTCCATTCCGGCTTCTGGCAGAGACATGACCCAACCCCAGATGACTCAGACCTTGAATAGCCTTGTCCCTGGCAATTTGAATGACAAGCGAGCTCTGCTGCTCACAGAGAGAGGCCGGAGCTTCCAGTCCACCCAACCAACCTCAGAAGAAAGGCCCGTGTCGGACTTCTGAGAATCGGCCTGTGAAAACCCAGGGGACACATTTCCACTAACCAGGACTCCCCACTTGGAAACTGGACTTGGGACCTCCATCTTTGGCCTCAAGTGCCAACCAGGTCTAGAGACATCTGCCCTGAGTGCCCACGGGGCCCCGCCGGCAGAGGGCATCCCGATGTTTCGTCTGGCTGTGGTTTGGGCCCGGATTCTGAGAATGGAGTCTGGATTTGTGGCAGGAGGAGGCATTCAGGCAGGAGAGGTGACTCAGAGGTCTAGCCGGGGTCCCTGGGCCCCAGCATGGCCCTGGCCACCTCTCCTACTTGCCCCAGTGTCCCGTTACACAGGGAAGGGGCAAGGTCAGTGTGTCCTTGCTAACAAACCGCACATGGCTGGAGCAAGACATCCAGCACCAGTTTCTACGGGTTATCTTGCTGGTAACTGGCTCATGATGTCACGGGATCCAGGGCAGGTGGGCTTTCATGAGACAGAAGGAGCCTCATTCTACTCAAAGGGTTAGGAGGGCTGCGGGAGGGGCTGGGAGCAGAGTGAGGCCTATGGGGGGAAGTGAGTCCTTCTCCTGGGAAGGCACAGAGCCTCAGAGTCTTGTCTTAGTCCATCCTTTGACGCGGTATCTATGGGGGTGGGGAGGTTTCTTCTAAGAGGAACCCTGGTGGCATAGTAGTTGCGAATTGGGCTGCTAACAGCAAGATCAGCTGTTTGAAACCACCAGCTGCTCCTCAGAACGATGAGGCTGCCTCCTCCTGTAAAGACTTAGAGCCTCTGAGACCCACAGAGGCAACTCTGCCCTGCCCTACAGGGTCACTGTCAGCCCGTATCGACTAGGTGGCCATGGGTGGGGCTTGCAGGTGGGACGTGGGACTGCACAGGTCCTCTGGAGGTGGGGTCCAGGCCTCTAGTCTGGGTCGAACATGCTGTCCAAGGGTCCAGACCAGAGGGTCCTGGCTGGGGTCTGGTGTTTACAGGAGGCGCTGGTCAAACACAGCCCTTTTGTCACTAGAGTCCAGAATTGAGAAGCAGGCTTGGGCTCTAGATGATGAAGAAGTGGAACACCCCTGGGGGCAGCACCCTGGTCACTCAGGTTTTCCACGGGCAAATTCCAGGTCAGGTAACCCCGTACCTTAAGGGTGCCACACACAGGTTCGTACAGCCAACCAGAATCCCCGGTTCCTCCCAAGCTCTTCCTTCCGCCTGATACCCCCTCTCTTTCTCGCCCCCCACCCCCAAAGTGCTCCTCTCTCTGACCCCTGGACTCAGCCCAGAGTTCAAAGCCCCCACCACAGGCGTTCCTGCAGGGGGTCGGTCCTGCAAATCCAGGTCAGAGCGGTGGCAAGGAGCCAGGGGAGGCCCAGGCGGCAGCCAGCCCGAGGCCATGGAGAGCAGGGGCTCGGTCTCCGCAGGCCTCCCGGCTGCTGTCCTCCAGACGCGGCCCGCGCCCCATGGCCCGAGCGCGACGCCCCTCCGGCCGGCGGGTGCGCTTCCGCACAGTGGTCGCGGGGTGGCGCCGGCGCTCCGAGGACGCGCGGCGGCCGCTCCCGGGCCGCCCAGCCGCGGCTCGGCCGCCTCCTCCGAGAACAATGCGGCGCTTCGGAGCGTAGCGGCGCGGCCCGGACGCGGACAGGCGGCGCAGCAGCGGGGCAGCGGGGCAGCGGCGGGCGCGGGGCGCCTCGCGGGAGCCATGGGCGCGGCGCGGCGCGGGCCCGGCGGGCGGCGCGGGCCGGGGGCGCGGGGGACCGAGGCGCGGGCCCGGGGCCGCCTCTAGCCGGCTCCGAGGGCGCCGGGCATGCGGGCGCGGGCGGCGGGGAGCCGGTCTGCGCGCCGCGGCGCCGAGCCACCCCGCCAGCGAGCCCCAGCCAGCAGACGCGCGGCCGGCGGTCCGGGGGCGCGCCGCCCCGCGGACCCCGCCATGTGAGCGGGCGGCCGCCCTCGCCGCTCCGTCCCTCCGAGGCCGCGCCCAGCAGCCAGGCCCGCGCCCGCCTGGGCGCCCCGGTCTGGACCCCGCCGTTCGCGGCCGGGACGCGGCGGGCCCGGGACGGTGCCACTGCCCGGCCCCGCGCGCGGCTCGGCGGCCGGCGAGGCTGCACGATGCTCGCGGGCCACCCCGATGGAAAGATAATGGTCAGAAGATGGCTGGGCACCCTGAAACCCTTCCGGTAAAGTGTCCCGCGGAGGGCGCGGGGTCCGGGTGGGCGCGTCCCGGGCGGGGGGGAGGGGGCGCCACGGGAGCGGCCTGCGCTTCTGGGGAGGGGGCCAGCCCCCCCC
>PVJH01029612.1:0-25816 GCA_004026705.1 Nesogale talazaci | reverse complement strand
TTGAGCCCTTTGTATCAGGTCCTCTTATTTCCCTCCCTGCCTCCATCCCTCATGAACCCATGATAATTTATAAATTATTATTTTTCTTGTGTTACACTGACTGATGTCTCCCAACATACCCACTTTTCTGTTGTTTTTCCCTGAGAGGCGATTATATGTAAATCATTGTGATTGGTTCCCCCATTCTCCCCACTGTGTTCCCCTTCCCCTCCCAGTATCACTACTCTCATTCTTGGTCCTAAGGGGCTGATCGTTCCTGGATTCCCTGTGTTTCCAGCTCTTATCTGTACCCATGTACATGCCCTGGTCTAGCTAGATTTGTGAGGTAGAATTGGGGTCATGATAGTGGTTGGAAGGAAGCATTAAAAAGCTAGAGGAAAGTTGTATGTTTCATTGGTGTTATACTGCACCACAACTGTCTTGTCTCTTCCATGTGATGCTTCTGTAAGGGGATATATTCAATTATCTACAGATGGGCTAATCTGCACTCCCCCTCATTCACATTGATATGATTTTTTCCCCTGGGTCTTAGATGCCTGATACCTGATCCCATCAACCTCGTGATCATACAAGCTGGTGTGCTTCTTCCATGTGGGCTTTGTTGCTTCTCAGCTAGATGGACACATGTTTATCTCCAAGCCTTTAAGATCCCAGATGCTATACTTTTGATAGGTCAGCACCATCAGCTTTCTTCACCAAATTTGCTTATGCACTCATGTTGCCTTCAGTGATTGTTTTGGGGAGTTAAGCATGCCAAAACGCCAGGTTATTAGAACAAAGTGTTCTTGTGTTGAGGGAGTACTTAAGCAGATACCAAATGTCCATCTGTAACCTTCATACTTAGCATATAAATCTCTGTATATAGATCTATTTCCCTATTGTTATATATAAATATATTTGCATACATACTTGCCTGTATTTAGCCTTCTATAAATGCACTTTGCCTCCTAGCTCTTTCCTCTATTTCCTTTTACTTTTCTTTTGTTCCACTATCATGTTCAACCTTAATTTGGGTTTCAGTAATTTCTCTTGATTACTTTGCCCTTGAATAAGTCCCACCAGGGATCCTATGCTCTCCTTGCCATTGTTTTTAGATCACTTGTTACTCCCTTGTCCTTGGGTATGTTAGCACACACTTCCTTTTGCCTGTCTCTCCCTCTCCTGTGTTTTCTCAGAACCATCTGTGCCACTGTTTTCTTCACCAGATTGTTTATCTCACCTAGATAGACACACAGAGACAATAGTAAATTCAAAAATAAGACAGAGCAAAATAAAGCAAAAGAAGAAAAAAAAAAAACAATGACCAAATAAGAGAAAAGTCTATAAATAGTTCCACGTCTATTTGTTGAACTTGAGGGCTATTTTCTGGTCGAGTCTTATGGGGTGCCATACCCTGGCCTCAAAGGCCATTTTTGGTATTCCCCAGGTGCTTCATTGCTTTGCTCCCCTTGCTGCTCTGTTGCACACCCTTAGCGTTCTGTCCCAGTGTGGTGGGGTCAGATTTGGTACAGTTCTCACCCTGTGCTTCTCGTGTTGTTCCTAGAAACATCGTGAGTGTCTGTGAGGGACATCGTGTCTCATGGTGTGGCTGGCCCTACGGTTTTTCCTGGGCATTGACTGCTCTGAGCGGAATATTGTCCTTAGGCCTTGGTGGATCAGAATGTGCTCCACTCTCCTCTTCTTCCCTCTTCCTCGGCCCTGGTGTGCTCTGAGCAGATGTGTCCCTCTGCCTAAGCTGTGTCTTCAGGGTTGTCCTCTGACGTGGGTACTTCTGGGAAGAGGATTTGGGGCAGTCCCATGAAATTCTTCTTCGTGCCTGTGTGTTGCATTCACATCATGGCGCACTGGGTTGAAGCCTGATCCATCTTTGCCTCTCCTGTGAAGATATAAACAATACCTTTTTAGTTGGCTGCCATGTGCATCCCTGTGTTGGGTTTGGCCCCGGTCCTAATACCTGCACCTCACCCCAGGAATGTATATATAGAGTAGCTTTTCCCCTATGCCCCTTTTGTACTTTTAAATTGACCTCAGTGGACTCCTGTTGCACTTGTTCTTTTGTGTCTGTCTTACTTCACTTAGCATGCTTTCCTCTAGTTATTTCTATGTGGTGAAGCACTTCATTAGATCATCACTGCTTTTTAGGTATGTGGAGGGAATACAGAATTCTTAAGAGAAGGGCAAAAACAAACAAACCCCGTTATTGTCATCAAGTCAACTCTAACGTCACACAGAACCAATCAGACAGAGTAGAACTGGCCCTTCGGGTTTCTGAGACTAAATCTATAAAGGAGTAGAGAGCCTCATCAGTTTCCTGTGGAGCAGCTAGAGGGTTCACACCATTGACCTCATGGTTAGCAACTCGATGGATAAGCAATTTTACCCCTAGGGCTCCTCCAAGAGATGAAAAGCAAGAGGGTAGAGTCTCCAAGTCACCCTACAGCTACGGCATAGCATTGGTGCTAAAACCCGGGAAGCAGTTAGGGACCAATCTCATCATGTAATATTGCAAGGTTAAGTCAGTGCTACTAAAAATATAGAAAATTTTCATTGGGGAAGAAACATTTTTTACTTGGGAAAGAGAACTATATAACCTCATAAATTAGTGAAGTTGGAGGCCTGCTAGCAAGATAGTGGACTAGGCAGAACGCTACCCAGATCCTCTACAACAAAGACATGAGAGACCAAAGAAAATAGACACGGAAGATCAACCTGGGGCCATGAGATTGGAGGGAAGGACAGAGAAGAGGATCGAATTCCACCTCTGAAAAAAAGCTAAAACAAAAGTGGTGAGAAAAGAGACAGAGTGGATGAAGTGTTATCTGCCACAATAGGGACTGGCAATTCCAAAAGGTGAAATCCTCCCCTGCTACCCAAACCACAAGCATGAACAGCTCCCCAAAAGAACCTACCCAGTGTTTGGTTACACATCTGCCTGCACAACCCCTGTTCTAAAGTTGGAGGCTCACTCTTGTGGATCCATGATTGAAGAGGGGAGCACTCCACTTCCTCAGACCAAGTGTGATGTTGGATGGGTAGTCTGCCCCAGCAATACCTGCAGAGGGGTGGGACAGCAACTCCTTCCAGAAATAGCCAAACTCACTCCAACTTCCCTTGGGTCCACAAACTCTCCTTCTGGGTAGGAGGAAACCTGACTGCAGACACTTTTTAGGTCAGCAAGAACTCTGTCCTACCCCCATCTCTTTTGTGACCTCCTTGGCAGGCATAAGGAACTGCCCTGTACCAGGGATCTTGTGTTTTCTCTTTCCTTTGCCCTGTCCTCCCACGAGTTTCTCTTTTGACTTTTTTTCTTTTGGCCTTTTCAATCCTTTACATTTTAACCTTTCGTTCTCTGCATTTTTCTTTTCTGCTATTCCTGTTTTCATTTATTTTCCCTTCCTTTTTATATTTTTCTTCATTCCTCCCTGGAAAATTGTTTTTCTTTCTTTTTTCTTCCATTATTTTAATGTCACGTTCCTCTCTATTTCTCTTAATAGATACAAATATATATATATATATTATATATGCTATTGCTTACTGGTTTTGAGTGTTTTTTCTTGTTGTTGTTTGTTTTTCTTTTCTCTTTCTGTTTTTCTTTCTTTCTCTTGGAGACTGTAACTCTGCCAACATGGTTCAGTCA
Organism: Nesogale talazaci; assembly: GCA_004026705.1. Taxonomy (NCBI): domain Eukaryota; kingdom Metazoa; phylum Chordata; class Mammalia; order Afrosoricida; family Tenrecidae; genus Nesogale; species Nesogale talazaci. Next base: position 22,179 of record PVJH01029612.1, on the reverse strand, counting down.
CACCTGCACTTCCTGCAGCCGCACTTTCTGAGTGAAACACAGTATCCACTCCTGAACCGCATAATCCATGATAAACAGCTGCCAACACCTGTCCAAACCACCCACAAGTGCACTCTGTCAGGACACTGGCAGTGTGTGTCTTCCCCAAGAATGCAGCAATATGTAATCATCAATTAAATACAAACACAACCCCATCCCAATGGCTCAGTGATAACAGACACTTTCAGTTCAAAGAAGATTTTTTTAAAATAATAAGATATGAAGCTTTTGCTTTTTGACATATACTTCATCTAGGTCTAGATATTTTTGAAGGAGATTTTTCCATCTCTCTACTAATTATAATACTTATTAGATCAGAGGATTCATTCTTTGAAAGTCTTAAAGATTTCTTTGATAAATTCAGGGGCACAGGGCACTCTTTGAGGGAAAGTTTATAATTAGTATTTCTTTAATAGTTGTAGCATATTATTCAGATTTATTTGTCAAATTGTGTTATTTTGACAAGCTATTTCAATTTTAATGACTTCTAAGAGGACCAACCTTTGAATCTTTTGATCCTCTCTATTATATGATTTATTTCTGTTTTATTAATCTCTGATTTTATAGTCATATTTTCTTCCTTTTCTTGTTTCACACTAATTTCTTTAACTTTTTGCTTGCTTTCTTAATTTTCAACATTTTTAATCTTTTCATAAAAATTAGGTGTTTTAAGGAAAATATTCTCTTTATATAATGATTTAGCAGCATCCCATCAGTCATGATGAGGAAGAAAGTGGCAGCATTCTGCGTGTAAAAATTGCAGTCTAGGAAGCCCTCTCTAACAGTTCTGTCCTGGAGGTTCGTGAGTCAAAATTAACTACTCACAGTGCTTTTTCTCCCCACCACAAGTGGAATATTTTCATTATCAGTCAATTTGGAAAGTTATCTAATGTACCATGATTTCTTCTTTGAATCGTGCTATTTAGATGATGAGATGTCTTGTTTTCTTTACTGAACCATATGTTAAGTTCTAAATATGGGGCTATTTCTTATTGTTATTGCTCAGTGTTATTTCAGACATAATTCTTTTGTGATTGAAAATGTTAGCTGTACCCTTTCAGTCCTTAATGTGTTGTGTCACACTTGACAGCCAATATAAGGTCATTAAAAAAAAACCCAAGCACACTGATATGTGCTAGAGAAAAATACACACACACTTTGAAGCTTGTTATATTAATGAAAGAATGAATTTGCAAATACACTCTGATTTTTTTTTTTACAAAATGACCAAATAAATTGGGCTTTCCAAGAAGAAAGCTCTGTTGTTCTTTTTCTATAGTGTCTATGCTCCTAAGTTTTACAAAGCAGCTGTGATGAGATGGAAAACAAACGGTCAGTTGTGCATACTGTTGCCAATTTTGGATAATTTGTTTCAGCTTTTTCCTGGCACAGACTCACTACAATATGATTATGTCTATCTTGTTTTATTTTTCCCATGAGCAAAGAAACAGTTTATTTTTAGCATTTCAAACATAAATAAATAAAACATGCAACTTAGGGGAAAGCTTTGCTGTTATTAATTGGCACCAGCTAATCAAAGATGGATAACTATATAACTGCATGCTTTTCCTTAGACATGAATATCAAAGAATAATACTTGGGATCCTTTTTTTTTAACACTTTCTAAAAATAGAACAAGTGTTACTGTCCACCTGTGTAAGAGTCATCTTTATTCTGCCGTGAAAACAGATCTCTACAACACCGAAGTATGTCTCTGAGATCCTAGAAGGTGCAGACAAGTTTCTTCATGATACACTTCCTTAATCTCATTAGGGTGTCTTTAAAGGGAGGTTCAGTCAACCCCATGACATCTGAGGGGATCTAATCCCCCCTTAAATTCAAGACAGGAAAGTTAACTCAGAACGTTATGGTAACCTTGGTGGATTTTCTCAAAAGATGCAGTATGATCCTGTGGCAGTCACCTTATCTGGTGTCAGTTTGAGGATTAAGAGTGTAGGGGTGGAGACTAGCCTGTCAATCTGGAGATAGGTGATGAGACCTCTGTGTGGACATGTTCTTCCCCTGAGAATTCTGGGAAATGTGGTCATTCCTCTTGGAGGTCAGAGACACTGTCTCTCTCAGTTCTCTTCCTTGGAGACTTTCTCCTGACAACACTCACTCCCTTGTAGACACTCAACTGACAAGGTTGACTTCCTGTGAGACATCCCTGAGGGGAAGTCACATAGAGTTGACTTGTGCCTCAAGTGCCTTGAGCTGGACAAGCAACACAGATGCAACCAGACCTCTAAAGCCAAAGGAGCCACTTGGAGACCCCTGCAGGCGCTGAGATGCTTTCACCTCTGGATCCTAAGGCTTTCTACCCATCTGATTTGTGATCATTCTGAATTTGGCCTCACTGCATACGTTTCATAATTCTGAAGAAGATTTTGTACACTGGTATTGGACTTATGACCTTGGACTAGGCTGTGTTGGGATGTTTTCTTTTGGGCGGTGGGCATCACTGGGGATGTTTTCTTAATGTGCAGTGGCTCTTGTATATAAAACCTTTTTCTTATATACATAAGAGTGTCTATGGCTTTGTTTCTCTAGTCTACCCAAACTAACACAGATCCCAAAAGCTTTTTAGGAAGAAATATTTCTAGAAAATTGGAAACTGCATTTGTGAGAAAAAAGAAAAGTTTCCCCAAAGAAGTCTTTTCCATAACAATAAGGTACCTGTACATTTCCCAGGTTTGCAGAGGTGTCCGTCTCAAAATTCTGTGCACACCAGGCCCCATCCACCTTTCAGCCCCATCTTGCCTCTTCAGACTGCCTTTTGTATCTAAAACTCAAAAGAAAATTGAAAGGAAACACAATTTGAGTCCCTCTGGGATGCTGACATATAGCATGAATCTAAGAGTGCAGACTCCTTCAGGAAAGGGTTAGAAAAGCGTTTAAGCTTAGAACAGGGATATGTTGAGGAACAATAGCTTCACATTTTAATATCTTTTTGAAAGACAGTTCCATACTGTTTTATGGAGCTCTGGTAGTGCAGTGGGTTAAGCATTGGATCACTCGCCAATTTTGAAGCAATATTTTTTGCCTTATGCTTGTACATAAGATAAGTTCCAAGGCATTGATTAATATCCACACAGCTAAAAGTAATATAATATAAAAAATTTCTCTAGAATCTTGCTTTGAGTTATACAAATTCAGGCAGAAATCCCTGAAGGCTGTGACTTCATTTTATAAATTAAGTTTTCTGTTATTTCGAATGAGAGGACTTGAATATTTACTGAGGATGGTGGCAATGATTGAGAGGGAGAGAACAAAGAGACTCCATGGAAATGAATGTTCCCATCATACCCTGAGTGGGGATACACTCTATTGCTAACTGAAGGTTGCCAGTTTGACTGTACCAGCTGTTGTACAGAGAAAGACGACAGCCTCCTTTCTGTAAAGATTTACAACCTTGGAAGCCCTGTGGCACAGTTCTACTACCTCCCATAGGTCTTGAGTGTATGACAATAGCTTTTATCCCTTACTTCAGTGCTTGTCGGAGCTCTGGTGAGGTAGTGGTTACTTGATGGGTTGCAATCCTCAAGGTACTCAGTTCAAGACCATAAGCCACGCAGATATGCAGAAGGATGGGGCTTTCTATTCCCATAAAGTGTTACAATCTCAGATACCCAGAGGGCAGTTCTACCCTGCCCTCGAGGGTCGATATGAGTTAACATCATATCCAACAAGCTTGCTTTTAGTGGCTACCATGCTTAAACAAAGGGTTTAGCTCCTGTAGGCTCAGTGCCCTCATCTATGAAATGCGAACAAACATTACCTAAGCTGAAAACAGGGTAACAAATGAAGAAGACCAAAGAGTTGATGCCTTTGGATCATGGGGTTGACAAAGAGTAATTAAAGTACCAGAAGAAGAACAAGCAACTCGATCCTGGAAGAAGTATAGATGGAATACTCCTTAGAAATGAAGATGATGAGACTTTATCTCATGTCCTTCAGACATGTTTCCAGAGGGATGAGTGCCTGAAGGGACATGCTGTGGGGTTAGAGGATCAGCAAAAAAGAAGAAGAGTCTGAATGAGATGGATTGACTCAATGACTTCATCAATGAGCTCAACCGTGTGTTTTGCTTCACAAGGTCACTGTGCAACAGAGCAGACTGGATGGCAACCATCACCATCACGGTAACTGTTTCAATGTACATGTAATTGTACAATATACCTAACTCATTGTGCATACACAGCACTTTGAAGATTTGAGTATTTCTATGAGTTTTAGATTAGTATTAGCCTCTTGGAGATCTCAAAGAATGAGAACCCATGGGAAGGCCTTGTCTAGTATCAAGAGGAAAATGGATAGAGGTTTTTAAAGGTAGCTAAGTCTTTCCGTATGACTGCTTCCCCAAAGCAACTATTTCCATTTAATCTTAGGAAATACAATAAGATGAAGTGCTTTTCAGAGGACAAGGTCCACTCCGAGACACAAGTGGCTTTTACTTAGGAAATAACTGGGTAATCAAAACAATATCCAAAGACTCCTGTCCGACATTATCCTTTTCCACAGTGATTCATTGTATTTCAAGGGACAGACATCTCTGTGCCATTGTGCAGTCTGCTTCCTTTCATATGTCCTTTCAGATACAAAGCAAAATGATTTTTCAGGGTTTTCTCAGTCAGGAAAAGCAAACTGAAACTAATTTATGACTCTGTCTTGTTCAAAACCCAAGGAGTGTTTTTATGTTTGTTGTTGTGTTTTTTTAAACTATATCTTACAGAAATAATAATATGTTTTTTTCCCAGAAAGATCTGAGAAGAGAGTACTTTCTGAATGCCATCAAGTAATTAATTCATTGTGTCATTGAGGAAGAGCCACGTAAGCTGTCCCTTCTTGATTCTTCCATTGAAAAATAGTGAGACCGTGTTGTTCCTCATGCTGAAAACAAAACAACATTAATATAGTACTAATTGTGCCTGATGCTTATTGATGACTGTCTATAAACCATGCGCAATTACAAACATTAACGTGTTGCTAGTGATTTTTAATCTACATTTTAATAACCCTCTATGAATGCTTTTAGAATTGTCTCCTTCCCCGCATTGCCAGATAATGAGAAAACCAAATCAGAGAGAGATGAAATGACTTGGCAAAAGTTACAAAACTGTGAAGTGTTATGCTATTCAGACCCATTCCAGTGACATGATGGATTAAGTGTTCATCTCGCATGTGGTGACTCAAATGAAATGCAACACTCTTAAAATAATGAGCAACTTAAGGCCAAGAGGGCAGCACTCACACAAGGACAAAGTTCAGAGGGCTAGAAAAGCAGGAGGAAAGGAAGCAGAAAACAGGAAGGAGGTAGGCTCAGAGATGGCCCATGGAGGGTGCAATTGAGGAGGTGAAGCACAACTGATCACTTGCTCTGAAAACTGTCACCCAACTTTACTAGAAGGGAGAGAAAAAAGAGGAGCTGGTAGCCAGGGCTCAAGAGAAGGTAAATGTCTAGAAAATCATGATTCCAAACTATGTACATATATGCTTGATACAACTGATGTATGAATTATTATAAGAGCTGTAAGAGACCCGAATAGCATTATCTTTTAATTTAAAAAAAGGTTATAAAGAAATTTTAAAAATCTTGGAGATATAAAAATAATTATTTTCACCTAAGTACTGTTCTATCCTTCTAACGTCTTACAAGTAAGTCATGTTCTTTCTGTCTCCAGGAAACATAGACTTTGGATCCTCTTCCACTTCTGAGAAAATCCAATTCTTTGTCATCATGGTGATATAGAAAGAACATTCCACCTTAAACGTGTCCCGAAATACCTTCAGCAGAGCTTGATGGCCTTGTTTTGTTTATCTTCTCATGAGCATTTCTTCTAGAGATATTTTTTAAGATTTTGGAACGTTTTCAAGTGTGAACGGACCTGCTCCTGTCTCAGCATCTCCCCACCTGTACGGTCAGAATCTCCACAAAGCACACCTCATGCATGCTTGCTGGAGCCCCCTCTCCTCATGAGACCCAAGACATGTTCTCAGGTATGGCTGGAAGCTGTTTCCAGTCAGCTGAGATTCACGTGCCGACATTCACAACAAGCCTGCCAACGCAAGGAAGAAGAATTGAAATGGATGCTCCCTCCCTGGAGTTTCTCTTTCGGCTCCATCCCCTATTCTGCTGCCAGAGCCATCCCCTTTTAGTTTTAGACAGCGAGCGTTCTTGAGACAGCCAGCGTTCTTGATTTCCCTTTCTCTGCCACAGAAAACAGGTGTAACTTCTTCCTCCCCTGACCCTTCAACCTGGTGGTGCCCTGCCCTCTGCTCTCCAGTCGCTCTGTGCTCCTCTCCAGGGCTGTCTTGGGTGCTCGTGGCAGTCCTGTGCTTATGTTAATTTTATGATTGAAACAGGGGTGGAGTCTAACCTGTTAATCTGGAGACAGCCATTGAGTAGCCAAAGAGGTCTCTATGTGGGCATGGCTTTCTCCTGAGACTTCTGGGAAATCTCACGATATTTCCCTCGTAAAGATGAGAAGCTATCTACCCAGCTGTTGGGAGTTAGTTTCAGAGACGATTAATCACAGACAAGATGGCAGCATCTGAGAAGCTGGAGGAGCTGGCGGAGAGACCACACAACTTTGCCCTGATGGAGCCAGATCTCTGAAGCTGGGGCGGCCACATGGAGACCTCTGCCAGCGATGAGTTGCTTCTGCTGTTGATGGACCCTCAGCCCTGGAAGCGAGGAGCCGTGGGGAGACCCCTGCCGGGATTCTGCAACCACTGACCTGTGACTTCGTGAGTCAGAAGGAGACTTTATAGACTGATTTCGGGCATATGGGTTAATATCGGACTTATGACTTTGAACTGGACTTGGCTGGGATGCCTTCTCAGTGTCACATTCCTTTTGTATATAAACCCTTTCCTTATACCCATATGTGTGTCTATGGAATTTGTTCCTCTAGTCTACCCGGACTAACACAGTGCTCCTTTCCCACATTTTACCTTTCTCCAAACAAAACCAAAAACAGACAAGCTCCCTCCTCTGGAGTCCAGTAACCTGATAGGACAGGGCAGTGGGGCCTCCTTGGGGTCTCTGAGCCTTTAGAGCTGCATGGGCATGGTCTAGACAGCCTCATCAATGACCTTGTGGTTAGAAGCTCACTAAGTAGCCCACAGTTTGCCACCGGGTCTCCTTGGCCTTGCCAGCACTGTGTTTTCTGTGAATATTGATTGAGGATCTCTGTGCCAGGTGTAAAGTAAAACCCATGTTGGGAATGGCTTCCCTTCTCACAGGCTCAAAATCCTCACCCATATTTTATTCTCTCACCCATTCTCCTCTTCCACAGACACTTTTTCAAGGACTCGGTGTTTATTATGAACTTAGTTCTGCCTCCTGAAGCAGAGAAGAGTTCTCTCTGGATGTTAGGTTGCCCTCTCCTTCCAAAGGGCCCAGCAATGTGCTGCGGAGGTGCTGAGCCTGCTGCCGTCGTTCACAAGGACTCCGGGCACCCCCAGGTATGTCTCATAGGACACTTCTCCCCAAGGTTTTCAATGGCTGGCTTTCAGAAGTCAAAAGTCAAGCCTGTCTTTTTTTTTTTTTTTTGCATCACTGCCTTCTGGTGAGAGTAGGAGGCCCAGTGTTGCCCCTGGAGAGCTGCTGCTGGATTTGAACCGCCAACCCAGTGGGCCCCAGTCCCGTGCACAACCAGTATGCCACCGGGTCTCAGTCCCAAGAATGTCTTTTAATATGCTTCTGGGTAGTCTTTAGTTTCCAATCTTTCCAGTGAGCAGCCAAACGCATTAACCCCCCTGCACCAGGCAGGCACTCCAAGTAGATACGGAGTGAGCAAAAAATAAAATTTTTAGATTTTAAAAAATCTTCTTAATAGATAAACTTCAGTAAACTCTGCAGGCTGGCTAGAACTTCAATCCAAGTAGGTTCACCAACCTTTACTTAGAAAGTGATGAAGATTTGTTAGGAGACTGATGAATTATCACGGCCATCTGTGCAGATGTAAGTGAGGAACATGGAGTTACTGGTGCTCTTTAAAAGCGTTCGGTGTTGATGTGTGTCTGAGGACAGTGGGGGCGGGAGGCAGGGAGAGGGAATGAGCACACTTTTATCCTGTACAACCCAGCCCGAATTCTTTGGATTCCAAAACATCTTGCCACAAGAAGAAAACTTCCTTGACATATTATGGCTCCCATTTCTCTCTATTTTCTAAGGACCATTTTTTTATAATATAGGAATGAAGCCAGTACTCTGACGATGTCTCTAAGTTCCTACTTTCTCAAATTCTTATTTTATGCTCACCCGTGTGCTGCAACAGTGTTTTCTTCATTTGCTTTGCAGCATCTCTCGCTGTTTCCAACACATTATCATAAGCTTGCTCATTTAATGAAAAGCCCACTTTGTTAATTTTACTTTGTAATTCAGTTCGCAGCGCGTCTTTTGCAGCACAATTGTTAAGGATTTTCAATTTATATCTATTTTTATAGCTGCCACTTCTACAATGTGGCAAGCTTTCCCCCTTAACTTTAAAAACATCATTTCCGAAAGAAAGCTGTTCTAAAATCTGGCTTTTTCAGCAAACTGAACACCCACACGATGAAGATAGAATGACAGAACTTTAGGGTGGAAAGATGCATAAGGTCACCTTGTCTGTTTTTCATCTCTTAGCAAATACAAAACTCTGTGCCATGATGTTTGAGTTTGCACGAGTCCTCTTTTTATGCTTAGGGACCGCTGTTGACCCCCATGGTTTAGCCTGTTATCTAAGGTTCTTGGTAGAACCTTTTGAACTTTATCATTAGTTCATTTATTCTTTGAAATCAATTTACTTCCTTGTGGCATACTGTGACGTGGTGCCTGATTCCACATTTATTTTGCCTTTGAAAGGATAAGCATACTGCCCCCCCCCCGGCCCCCACCACCTTTTAGAAAATGCACCGAGACTGCAAGACCAACCCCAGACACCGGGATGATTGTGAGAACGTGGTTGGATGTCTTGTCCTGTGGGGCATTAGGGTCACCATGCATTAGGGTCACCATGGGAAATGAGTCCATAGCATCGAACAACATAAACAAATCTTTTTTTTAGGATCTTTTTACTTAGGTTTTAAGATTGGTGCTCTTCTACTCTATTGTCTCAAAACAAATCATACAAAAATTTGTAGCAACATGAAATTTGCTTCCAGGCTGTTCTTGCTAGGATGCTTACTGGTGTGCAACCCAAGGACCTGGACTTCCCTTATGCAGGTCTTGCTCCCAAAGACACTTAGCCTCGCTGTCAACAAGCAGTCACAAAGGACCACCCATATTGAAGCAGAATTAAGGGGCAATGGAAGGAGTATGGCAGGGAGGGTGGGGAAATGAGGGGTAAGATCATATTTTAAGGACAAGTGGGAGGAGAGAGATTGCTACCGACATCTTTGAAAAATAACTTCCTCATGTAGCCACATAGTTTATCACTTATTTTTGGCCAGTGAATAAGACATGTCAGATTTCAGTTACAAAACAATTTCAGCCAAGGCACTCCAAAAAACCAGTTGTCGCAGGCATGTGGGGGGTACTTGGTACAGTATATGTAACTATGTATTGAACTATGTATGGTGAAAAGTGATGGATGAGGCCCCAATAAAATGATTAAATCAACCAAACAGAAAAACCGATTGTCATTGAATCAACTCTTAACTCCTGATGGCCCTTGTGTGTCCGAGTGGAACTGTGCCCATGGGGATTCATTTTGCTTAAGTAATTTTCTGGTCCCCCACCCCCTCCTCTGAGGGAAATTCAACCTCCAACCTTTCAGTTATTCCTTACTGTTACAAACATGTAACTCTGCACCTCCCAGGTGCCCCAAGCTTAGGAGTGGCACTCCTAACAGATCTGGCAAAATGTGAAACTCTTCACTTATTTCATCTTACTGCTTCCTGATCATTCCTTTTAAAAGGCATCATTCCTTTAAAAGCAACCAGCATTATAGGGAGAAGAGAGAGAGACAGAGAAAAGTTTACTAGTTCACAATGTGCACCCTCTGTCTTTGAAGAATTGGCTCTGATCATATCCTTCCATGAGTCCCAGCTATTTCTCTCCAAGCTGCATGACCTTCAGTCTCTGTTTACTTCCCTGGGCTGCCCTGTGATGGATACATTTTCTCCAAGTTGTCTTTTAGCTAGAATCTTTGTAGGTTTACAAATTGTAGTTTCTTCTGTCAAATAAACTTCCTTACCAATACCCCCCAGATATTATGCCAATTAATGTGCATATGTTTATTTTTCCATTTCAACCCCCCTGGAAAACCATGAAATCAATTCATATCACAAACTCTTCCCAAATAAGATAAAAGGATTATATTTCCACTTAGAATTGAATTTGTCTAAACTATACATATTATATTTCCTTTTCCTTTTATCCTAGATCAGGTCATTAACCTCAGAAGTTTTCCCATGAAAGTAATAACACTCTTTGGAGAATATGTCCTTAATAAACTTGTTGATAACATCTTTGTCTATCAAGCATGAATCAGGGGTACCATGCTAAAATAAAAAATCTGCAATCTGTCAGAATCATGGAACTCCATCGAGAAATTAGTAATCTGCGGGCCTTCCTCAGCACAGTAACAAACAGAGTGAATTCATAAATTTATAAAATGCAAATCTTCAAAACATTCTTCCGTTGTTGTTTGTTGCTGTTGCTGCCGATTCTTCCTCATGGCAACTGAACACAAACTGGAATGAGACACTTCCAGTCCTGTGCTGTCCCCATCGTCATCCGGGGATTGGGCCATTACAGTCCACACTGACGAATTTCAGAAGCAGATTGTCAGATCTTTTTTCATAGTCTGTAAGTTTCACCGAAGCCTGTTTGGTATCACAGCACCACGCAGGCCTCTAGAATGAGAAATCAGAAATGAGTGGTGACTCTGTATGAAGTGTGTTGGACAGGGAGCAAACCCCAGTCTTCCACAGGCAAGGCAAGACATTACCACGAAACCTCATTGCTCCCCATCCAGACACTACGCCTACTGATGCCAATATTACACAGAGGTGACAATGCAGTAGTGAGCACTGCTCTCTCACGCCAAGTAACAGTCAAACCCACGGCCGTCTACACTCACTCAGCACAAGCTGTGTTCCAGAGTCGACTGGGCTGCTAGCATCACACATAAGCACACCCCCAAGCCCTTTAGAGACTCGGCTTGGGTTAGACCCACTGATTTTTTCCCTTATTAGCCAAGAGTACATTGTTTCTACCACCCAGGACCCAGTATTTCAGTAGTCATCTTCATTGCAGCCACTCTGAGGAAAACGTTTGGTTAGAGGTAGCAAACATCTTTTCCTTCCCTGTCAATTATAATTTGAGAATTTAATTCACACGTTGCTGTATGTCCTACAGTTTTTCTCTGTCCTCTCAGCCCATTGATTTCCCTGTACTTGCTATTATCAACAAGATGACTTTGTTCCACACCTCCTCTCCCTCCCCTGCTGGTTTCCCCTCTCCGATTTCTGATATTGACTCCAAGTGTCCTTCCTCCATTTTTTATAAAGTACACCACCTTCTCTCAAAGGTTTTTCTGATGTTCTGTGCTCGGTGTCCAAATACAAGGGAGCACTCGTGGGGTTGGGGGCTCTGGGTTGGGCTGCTAGCTGCGAGGTCAGCAGTTTGAAACCCCCAGGCACTCAAAGGGACACAAAGGAGACTTTCTATACCCGTCAATATCTGCAGTCTTGGAAACCCACAGAGGGAGTTCTACTCTGCCTTCTGGAGTCCACTTAGGTTTTAGAAAACCAACTTGAAAAATCAGTGTATAAATACATGTTGTCATTCGAAATGAAATCCTCTGGGAACATCTCTTCTTGTATGAGGAGGCTTCGAACAGTCTATAATTTGATTTTTCACAAACTTTTTAAAATGTTAAAAAAATACTCTTTATGTATGTTCCTATCCATTATCATATGGAGTGACACTAGAAGGACACTGGGAGGCGATAGTTTTTTTTTTTTTTCTTAATTTCATCCATTATATTTTGATTGCTCTAGCTCCAATCTTGGGTAGGGGATTGATTTGTGGGAGCCAAACCAAGATTAGCTAAGGAGGTCTTCACCCCTGGGTCTCCAGAAGCTTCTGGTCAAGGCCCAGCTGGACTTTGCAGGAATGCCACATAGGACAAAGAGTGTCTGCTGTCGGGTCTGGTCTCCTTTGAACTACCATGACTCATGATCCTGAGGGAACTTGTCAAAGGATTTGCTTGCATTTCTTTCTCTCTCTCATGCCAGTGTGCCTTGCAAGCAAAACATTTCTAAAAGCAGCTTGAGGCTTAGGGGACAAAAGTGACCCACGCTGATAATACCCCTGTGTTCATCACAGCTTGTCATCCAAATTAGCATTTGGAAAGTGATTGGAACCAACATCCTATCCGTGAAGGCTGTCTACTTAATGATCTCATTGCAGGGGCAGTGAGTTATTTATTTAATTTGTCTTTTCTACCTCAAGTTTTTAACTCCCACCCGAAGACCTTTTCGTGCATGGGTCTGGTGAGCAGGTGGGGGACGTGCCCGTGATTAGTTAGGAGTTGGGTTCCCTTCAATGCCATCCTGTTGCTTACTCAGTGAGCCTTCTGCAAAGCAAGGGAAGGGATCTCACTACCAGCAAGGGCCAGGATTAGAGCAGGTGCTCTGGACCTGTGATCCCCCTGCACAGTGACCCTCTTGCTATAATATCCGAGAAGCAGCAGCACCCCTAGGAGCCAGAGCATGGGACAAAGTGATGAAATTCCCACAGAGTCAGCAAAATGGAGAGCTTTTGTGCAGAGGGTTGGCTTTCAGAGTGGGGGGGCCTCTGGGCAATTAATTGGGGAAGTTGGGCTTGCTGACCCATGGAAGTGAAACTGAGTGCCTTTGGACTGAGGCATATGCGAGTGAGATGCCTCCAGGCACTTAATTCAGGAGGCTGAGCTTGCTGACCATGAAAAAAAGCAGGAGTGGAAGGAATGCCTTCAGTGTGAGGCTGATCCTCTGTTGGAATGGTCTGCTTTGAAGGCTTTTGTTAGCAGACTTGAAAGAACTTTGTAGCATGTCCTGATAAGCAACTATCCTGAGCATTTCTCACTGTCATTGCCACTTATTAACTTCCTTAGTAAGCCTTTTAGACACAGGATTGTTTTCTGTGAGCTCATTCTATATAGCCATTATGATAGATATAGAAACTAGAGAGATCAAGTGGAGAATATTCAGACAATACACTCATCCAGAAGTATCTGGCCAAGGAATGAAGGAGAAGAACTCTGTGTTAATGTTACTGAATGCCATGTACTGGGTAAGGAGACAGACCTCCCAAGAGGGTCAGCATTGACTGCAGTGTCCTTGTTATAGATAGAAGGTCATTTAGATGGCCTAGACACACCATAGCACCCCCCCCTCCATTTTTATGGAAAAAGTATTTATTGAGTACTCCACTGGGGAAAATACAGAATTTTTGTCTTCCTATCTGCTCCTACACATTACCTCTCCCAGGTGCAAATATTACATCTGTTTCTTTTTTGCCTTTTAATGGCTAAGATAAAGGCAGTTGAGTTAAATTTTTGTTCTTAAAATCTAAGCAAATCCTCATAGTGTGAGCATATTATGCGCCCCCCCCAATAATCATGGGATTTCAATCCAATAATCATGGTATTTCAAATTTTTAAAAAAGGAAAGGAAATTAGAGGAAAGACACACACAATCTACACTGACTAACTAAAAATCAAAAGCCTATTGGAACATAATAACAGATCTGATTGATAGTTCCACTGCCTATGCCATTAGATGGCCTGGTGTCACAGAAATGGAAATGAAGAGGCATTTAGGAGGCTTGAGAATTCACTCTCTCAGTAAATGTCTGTTACATTAAAAACAAGGCTTTGTTTTGGTGACATAAATAATTGAAGTTCTCATGGACCCAAAGTGACCAGAATTTCAAACCAAACAGTTGTTGCAGGTAGGGAAAAGGCTACTGATGTCACCTCCTTGACAAGTCTGTGTGTTTCTGTCATGGGAGTGCGTGACTGCTCTCTCCGGACAGTCTGTCCTCTGAGATTTCATAAATGCAGTGCTCCTCAGAACCACAAGTCTGGGCTGGAGGTAGCGTACCAGGACCAGCTGTGCTGATTCTCTCTCTCTCTCTCTCTCTCTCTCTCTCTCTCTCTCTCTCTCACACACACACACACACACACACACACGCACACACGCACAAACTCATTTGGGATACACAAACCAACTATGCTTGTGTATGATATTGGGAGAGAATACATCCTCACAAGTTATAAGCAGCCACTATCACACTTCTTTTCCTAGGGCTAAAAATTCTTTTTGCAAAGTTTAAAATCAATCTGGGTACTGTGTTTACCTTGTAGCTGGCAAAACTGATAAGTTTAGTATTCAGGGGTGGGTCTGAACTCTTTTTTAAAGCTGAAAGTGAAAACGAGGCTCAATACCCTACCTTACGTTGGAAATGAAAATTCTGGTCATTCAAACTTTAAATTAAATTGGATAAAAGGACACTAAATGCAACATATTAAACAACTGAATTCCCTGATCTATGCTTAGGAGAAGATGTCACATTAATTTTTAAGACTCAACTGTCCTCAGTTATGAGTTTCCAGAAGGAGCTTTAACTTAACACAGCAGCCAGTTTGCAGCTGTAGTCCAGGTAAGGGGACTTTAAAAATTTCATGGAAAATGAAATTCAAAGATTAAAGTATAAACCATTTATCTCAAAATAAATCTCATCAAAGTAAAGACATGTCTGGAAGTGTTGGTGTCAGCTATCTACTCCATTCCTAAAGAATTGAGCATCTGGGAAGTCAGTCTTGTCCATGCAATCTTGCTGATATTATTAACGGAATACAGATTGGACCCCATTAGAGATTACATAAGATCACAAAGCCAAAAAGTCAGAAGGTATCAAAAGAGGAACTCTAGTATAGGTGTCTCATGATTTCTCACCATAATATTTACAAAGTTCTCATTGTCCACACCTGGTAGGACAGATGAAGAAGAGCATAATCTTGTGGGCAGAGACTCTCAGGTGAGGCACATTTCTGATAGAGCTTTGCCGAGCTTTCTCAGAAATCTCCCTTGATCAGCAGAGTGAAGAAGCAGAGGTCACCTTTCTGTGACTCTCAATAAGCCAACCAGAAAAATACCTGGGATATCCCCCAAGTTGTTATCATCAACCATTTACAATTCTTGGTAGCTGTGATGATTGTCCATTTGACTGAGCTAGGAGTCATGCTGGTTTGGCACTTGAGACCTAGAAATGGCACAGAATAGCGCAGGCCCTATCCACTTCTGAGACCGTAACGCTTTACGAAATTAGAAAGCCTCCTCTTTTCCCATGGAGAGGCTGGTAGTTTCAAACTGCTAATAGTTCACTGCCCAATGTGTAAGTCGCCACACATGTTCTCATCTCCTTCAAAGAAATGCTTCCTGATTCTTCAAAGAAATGTTTCAAAATAACAATTCCAGTTCTTTTAAATTTCCATCGAAAACTCTGCTCTTTCCAAAGTTGATCTGAGTGCAAACATTTTGCCACATGGCATGTGGAAATTTGCTCAAATTTAATTTTTCAGGCAAAGTTGTGTAAGCTGAACCATCTGAGATGTCTATCATGTTGACTATTGTTTCTGCTGTTCATCATTGATGCTTTTCAGTTCTGGCATTGGACATAGTGTGCAGAATGATGTGGATGGTGTATAGCTGTGAGCTTCCTCTCCAACATCATCTCATTCCATCATAAAAGGAGTTGTCCATTTGTAAACTCGTGATTTCTTCAGGGGCATTGTACCATAAGCTTTTTGTAAAATGTCAGTGACCTTACCATTCTTCTACCTAAGCTTCATCATAAATTTGGTATTTTCTAACATAATTCATGTTATTCTGATAGTGAGCCTTCGCAAACTCATGTTTGATCCGTCTTAGTCACTCAAACTAACTTATGTTCGCACAAAATGATACAAAAAAGTGGGCATCAATTATGTTTCTGCAAATTTGGTTGAAATCCATGAATGGTTCCCTTCATAACAAGTATTTCCAGGAACTTCTGAAAACCACTGAGATCTTCCATCTTCCTGTTCAACACATCCAGGTCTCACTTGTCCTTTTAGCCTCACCATAAACCTCCTGGAAGACTGACAGGCATCATGGACTTCATTCATTGTGAGAACAGTATTATAATATGAATTGTCCCTCTGAAGTGCCCAACACTGTCTTTAGGTTGCCAAAGCAATCAGGACTCCATAAGGATGTGCAGAGAATAATTTGTTCCTCTCCGGTCTATACTTTCTGTCAACTGAGGTTTCGTTTTTTGGAAGCAATTTCTCCTGGATGTACTTTGCAAATCTCCAAAGAAAATGTTTGTTCAGCTAGAGCCACTGAGCCACCACAGCCTCTCTTTCTATTGTGGGTTCTTTCTTCCCTCTGCCTAACCAAATCACACCAGAGAACAACCTGACCTCAACCCTAAAATTACTAGCAATTGCTTAAAATAAAGGCTAATTCCTTTGTTAATGCAGATAAATGTTTGATTACTAACCAGTGAGTTGGCAGTTAAAATTCACCCAGAGGCATATCAGAGAACAAAGCTGGGAATCTGTTTTTGGAAGGTCACACTTTTGGAAACCCTGAAAGAGGTTCTACTCTCATCCAACCCTGTGCCGGGAGCCAGAACCAACTAGACTGACAACTCACAACAGGAGCGCTGGTTGGAAGGGAAGGAAGGAAGGAAGAGAGGGAGAAAGGGAGGGAGGGAGGGAGGGAGGAAGGAAAGTTTGAAATTCTCTTCTTTCGGGAATTTCTGAAAGCAAATGCTCTTCAGTAAGTTATTAAATTCTGAGCCAAGGACAGTAATTCTCAAAGGATGGCTCTTTACATATCTCTCTAGACACAATGATCCTGGTTTTCATGAGGCAGGGCACCTTGTCAGACGTTTTGGCCACATACAAAGGTTGAAAACATACCTCTTATCTCATGGCATATAGCCTGGAAGAAAAGGGAGACTCACATACACAGAATCCAATTCTAAGGCAATCTGTGAATGACTGTGGCTATATGATGAAGGAAGAACATAATTTTGATTTGAGTTTGGAAGACTCCTTGGAAGAGTTGATTTTTGATCTAGAAGATAATGACTAGTGCATTTTCTCCCCAAACTCAGTGCCATCAACTCGATTCTAACTCATAGTGACAACTTCATCAGTGTCTCAGAGAGGGGATGGTGGGTTGAACTGCTGACCTTGCAGTTAGCAACACCATGTGTAATCCACTATGCCACCAAGGCTCCTTACTGCTTTGACGGGCAGCTAAAAATGGGAAGAGTATTGCAAGTATCCTTGAGATAAGAACTTGATCAAAGGGTTGGAAACCGTGAAGTAAAGGGTAAGTCTGTGAACAGATAGATGTGTTGGAATGAGGGAATAGTCTAAAACATAAAGGTGGTTAATTGGGAAAATCCAGATTATTGAGACAGTGGAGAAACCAGCTACCTGTATCCTTGTTCTATTGGATGTTGAATACTTTGGAATGGAGTTATAATATCATGTTAGGGCTAGCTAAAGTAAGAAATCCAGTGACATTCATGTGTGTATAAGAAAGATCTTTATGTCAAGAAGTAATTATATTTCAAGAAAGCATCCCAGTCCAGTCCAACTAAAGTATGAGTCCAGTACTAGTCCACAAGTCTCTCTTCAGGCTCATGCAGCCACATGCAATGATGAAGAATGTAGGAAGATCACAGGCCAATGGGTGCAAAGTTACAGGGGTTCAAAGTCCGTGGTAATGAAATGCAGGGCCAAAGGGCAGCTCTCAAGGTCAGCAAGCTGAGAAGGAGAGGGGACATTTCTAGTGTCCTCCTTGTGAGAAGGTCACACCCACAAGCAGGCACCATCCTCAGGCTGTGACCTGACGACAAGTTGGATGCCATCACTACAGTTTTATGTGTCTCCAAGTTGACATGAAGTTATCTAACTACTATGAATATGATCATGAAACTTAAGTTTTAAAGAAAATATAAAATTGATGAGTTTTAAAAAAACCGATAAACTCGAAGTAAAGAACATGAGAGAGGCTGTGTAATCCTTCATTTGACTGTGAAAAACAAGTGATATCATAGACATCTAGCCCATCTGGGATGGCCACATGACACCCCAAAATAGAGGAAATATGCTGTCAATCTCTACTTATCTCCAGTTCAAATATCAATTTCTTTGTTTCTTGGGAAGAGAACAAAGTTGAATGTAATGCAATTATATAAGGTTTAGTAGATTCCATCTAGAAACTAACTGCCTTGTTTTAAATGTATTTTCTTTAAACGGTTCCACTGTTTATAGGATAATAATAATGAATTGTGCCTCTATGGCTTAGAATCTACTTATCTTTAGATACAATTACCTTGGACTATATTATGGCAATCTGGAAATATTTTTAAAATTGCTAGCCCTGTGAGTCTAGAAATATGCTTAATGACTATGAATGTTGTCACGAGCTGGAAAAAAATCACAAATGAAATGCATATTATTATTTGAAGGAACAGTTGGGCTAATCATGCTGCAATCAAACTATCAATCTTTCATTGAGCTACACACTCTCCCCAATAGCTTCATTATACAGTTAAACCAGAAGGAAGGAGCAGCCAATGAAAAGAAGAACCTCTTTCCTTTAAATCAAAACTGCTGTGGGAGGAGATCCCGGAAGGAGAAAGTAGCAACTTACTGACCAGGATGGATCTTCTCCCTCTTTACTCAATTATCCAAGCTGTGCAGAAATGCAGAACGTTCAATCTCAAAGCACTTTCTAATAAATATGGTACTGCTGACAGTTCACAAATATCATCCATAAACTCTGCCTAAAGATTGGTGTCCAGTAACACACACTCCACACTCATATAAGTCCAGGCAGAAAATGTTACAAGCAGTGTCTTGATATTTTACTTGTAATCTTCAGTTTGAGTCATCCTTTTACTTTTCCAGAGCAAAAAGATACTTTCTCCATTTAGCAACTTTGTTGCGTTTAGCACCTTAGACTAACACAGACTTCCTTGAATTGAAAAACAGCAAACTAAAGCTCAGGGATCGAATCTTTTATGAGGCCTGAAAGCTAAGAATGGCTTTTACATTTTAAATTATTTTTAAAAATAATAAAACAATATATATATAATCATTTTATTGGGGCTGGTATAAATCTTATCACAATCCATACCTCCACTCATTGTCTCAAGTACATTTGTACATTTGTTGCCATCGTCTTGCTCAAAACATTTTCTTTCTACTTCAGCCCTTGGTATCAGCTCCTCATTTTCCTTCCTCCATCCCTCTTGAAGCATGAAAGTAATATGAACTTCAAATTTCAGCATCCATAAATAAAGTATAATTTGAACTTAGTCATGCCCATTCATTCACATGCCTGCCTTTGAGCGACACTAGAAGCTGAGTCACGGTGATGGGAACTGTATGGTCCGTAAAGAAAAAGATGTTTACTATTTGGTCCCATCCAGGAAAAGTTTGCCAATGTGTAGTGTTCCTGAAACAATGACAGTCTCACAAGGAATGAAGACCCAAGAATTTTAAAATATGATATTTATCTACCAGGGAGTAATGATTTCCATCACCAAGGATTGGGGTTGAGTCACAGGAAAGCCAGAATTCCTAGCTGGGTAGTGGAAAGCATGTGATATGGAGCAATGTGGGGGGAAATGGAAGTGAGCAAGTAAAATAATACATGAAAGAGCAGAGTGTAGGCCTGGCATCCCCGGAAGGCTTGGGAAAATAGACTGTGTTACAGAGTGTGTGCCTGTTTGCTGCTTCTCTTTGGCAGGCATGTAAAACGGAACTATTTATAGTATGTCAGGCCAGGGATAAATGTGTGCTACCTTAGGAAAGCAGAGGAACAGTTGTTGGTTCAGTGGGGAAGGAGAGGGAAGGTACCTTAAATGAACTGTCATTTCTTAGGGAGAAAAAAGTGGAGGAAAAAGAAGAATGTATGGCATCTTTGGAAACACGTGTGCTGGGGAATGACAAGAACCTGGAAGCTCTCTGCTTTCGCCCATCTGATATGCCTGATCCCTCTTGAGTACCGCAGAGGCTGCCACAGGGCCTCCGGGTTTCAAATCGCTCATCTTCCGTCAGAAACCCTCTCCAGCACACACCACGGTGTTTCCAGTGTCTTTATAAGGCTTTTGACCTGACAGAATTGTGATTTTCTCCCGCTTCCCACCCAGGCAATGACCAATTAGCCACCAAAGCACACAGGGCAGCCCCCACCCCAACCTGTAGTTTAAAACAGAAGGAAAGGGCAAATACCACCAGGAGAAGATGCTGCTCTTATTTGCTGTTCCCTATAGATCAAGAAAACAAAACAAGCCCAAGGAGTGCTGGCTTCCACTGGCAGCATGCTCTGTTTACTGGCACCACGGTACAAATGAGCAAATCCAACTGCTGCTGCTCTGAAGAGAGAGGCAGGTCTCAATGGGAGCCACTTACATCCCTCCCAGGTGACACAGAGCCTCTCCTGCACTTATTGGAGCGTATATAATTTACATCACTAGGCGCCATCTTTCCCACTTGAACCCAGGCACCAGCACTCGGGACCCCAGACCTTCTGAGCAGAGCGTCTGTGCAGAGTGCAGCTGGCCTTGGCGAATCAAAGCAGACTCGACTGCTTGAGGGACAACTGTGACTTTGGGTCCAATGTCTTATTATGGCTTCACTTGGGCAGCATAGCCATTCACTGTTTCTCAGCTAACCTCAGTAGTTCGAACCAGCTTTTATTTGATGGCTCTATCAGGAGTTCTTAAGTTTTTTAAACAGGGGGCCAGTCCACTATCCCCCGGACTGTTGGAAGACTGGACTATAGTTTTAAAAAAAAACAAACTATGAACAAATTCACTGCGGGCCAGAGGATGAGTCTGCTAAGCAGGATAGGCAGCAGCAGCAAAAACACCTACTAGACCTGATAAATGTCCTCTGAGGGCCGCATGTGGCCCGTGGGCCATAGTTTGAGGACCCTTGCATATATTCCTTCAGCTCACTAAAGTTGAATACTTTTCTTGCAATCTTCCTCCATTGCTTACAACTCCTTCATCCTTGAGTTGGGGGTCGGGGAGTGAGTGGGAAAGGAAAGGGAAAGAAGAAGTATTTATCTCATATGAAAATAATAAAAATGTTCCTAACTAATTAAAAATCTCCTGCTGTGGAGTCAATTCAAACTCATATAGTGACTTTCAGGCAGGGCAGAACTCCCTTGGCCTTGCAGAGACTGGAACTTGATGCGAGCAGACAGCCTCATCTTTCTCCATCTCAGTGGCTCGTGACATGGAGAGACCTGGAGAGCAGGCCACTGCTCCCATAGGTTTGATGTGGTAGCCCTGACGGTCACATCCACATTTCCCCAAGTCCATGCTGTTGTTCTTAGCCCTTGTTCTAGTGACTGCAGCATTTCCCAACAACAGATCCCAAACTCCTTGTCCTGGAGTCAATGCCCGCACATCCCGACCCTATGGCCCGGGGTAAAACTCTTCTTTTTGAGTTTTCACGTCTGCAACTATGGACTGGTGTAGCACGTCCCATCTGCGTCCTACAGAAGGGCAGGAAGTTTCAAACTGCTGACCTTGCAGTTAGCAGCCCAGCATGCAACCAGGAAGCCAACAGTGCTCCTTCCCAATAACCAGCATGTCAGCATTTGGCAAGTCATGTTTAGCCTTGGGTTAGCCTTTCCTCAAATGTAGGCCTTCACGTAGGCCTTCAAAGTCTGAACTTCTCGGTCAGATGTTCAGTTAGTCTTTAAAAGGGATTTTCTTATATAAACTGCTAGTATTTTTAGCAATGCAAAAAGTTGATGACCACCATACATCAAAATAGAGCAAAAAGCAATAATAACAGATGAAATATGTGCTAGAAATTGCAGTCAATGAGAAATAGTGAGAACACCATTTGTGCCTAGGATTTTAAAAAGTAGAGTTATAAAAAACAGGGAAAAAATAAGATTCTAAAGAATTGGGAGTGTCATACAAATTATAAATAGGTGAGGTGAGAGGAGATAGAGGAAAGCCATCACAGTGCTATACCTATAAACCCTCCTAGTGGGATGGACAGCAGAAACGTGGGTGAAAGGAGACACTAGTTAGTGTAAGACATGAAAAACTAATAATAATTTATA